>JAQQSW010005688.1:0-14126 GCA_028646575.1 Pseudocheirus occidentalis | reverse complement strand
TCCTAGACTTTCCTAGACTTTGTCTGGGCTCGTATTTTCTGGGTGTTTAGGGTGGTGGTGTGGGAGCTGCGGGACCTTGCTGCTTCTACGCTGCCATCTTGGCTCCGCCCCTATGGGATTGCATTTTAAGGATTAGTCTTCTCATGTTAACTGACAGAAATTTTAACTTTATAGATCTCTCTCTCTCTCTCTCTCTCTCTCTCTCTCTTTCTCTCTTCCTCTCTCTCTGCTTTGACCTTTCTCTTTTGTTACAGTCCTTTGGCATAAGGAAGTCCTTCTTTCGAGGATAGTTTCTCCTTTTGATTCTTGCCTTCTAGGACTGGGCTTACAATGCCCAAGCCCCAACCAGAGGTGTGACTGTCAAAATGGAAATTCCCTAAGGACCAATTTATGCATAAGGAAAGGCCTGTGCAGCAGATGGAGATGACAGGGAAAACAAGTTCCTTAATGAGTTTGATGCAATGAATAACATAACAATGGGTGCCACTTCTATACTAAAGTTTCATTGGTAAATAATAAGAAAGAGTTGGGGGTGGGAGAGAAGGGGAGGAGAAGGAGGAGTAAGACACATTCATATCAGCATAGAATAAAATTCACTTAATAGTGACATTTCTTTGATGATCACAGGGTTACAAATCCATCTAGGTAGACCATTCACTTGATAAAGCTTTGTCCTGTAAGAGTAGCATAGTCCTGGCTAGGAGAGGTATACTTCCAAGGGAGGGGATATCTATTACTATAGAGAGATAATGTACTCCCATGGAGTATGTACTCTGGGTTGGAAGGGGAGAGATCTCCTTCAAAGTATCCTACTGAGAGTTGGATATTTACACCCTTACATTGGTGCCTACCTGGAATTGACTAGTTTTCGTATCAAGGTTCAGGGTACATAGGAGATTTTGAAGTACACATGTTCAGAAGGGAAAAATAAGCTGGCATTTGGCAAGTTAGTATTTATGGACACATAGTTGTATTAACCTGGCAATATCACCATTGATATTTTTTCAAGGTCTAGTCTTGTAGTAAATGATTTCCATGCATAGATTCAATAAACTACAATTTCTCCATAGGGGAGATTGTCACAGTGGTCTCAAGAGCACTGGGCCTTGTCTTACAACTCTCTCCCTTGCCCTCTCCTTCTCATTATTCTCCCTTTCCTTTGCGCTCTCTCTCCGTACTCCCACCTCCCTCATTGTGGATGTAGCTGTTATTGGTCTTTATATGGCTCATAATTCCTTTTATTTTTTGAGAAATGATAATAACATTATATGGCATTTACTCTGTATCAGACAATGTGCTAAGCATTTTAACCAATATTATTACATTTTTACCCCCACAACAACCCTGGGAAATGAGTGCTATTATAATATCAATTTACAGCTGAAGAAACTGAGACAGACAGGGGTTAAGTGTTTTCTTCAAGGTCACACAGTCCTCACATGGTGTCTGAGGCTGTATTTAAACTCAGATCTTCCTGACTCCAGGACCAATGCTCTATCTGTTGAGAGACCTAGCAATTTCAAATGAGAATTAATGGGGACTGGGGGAATTTTCTAGTCTGTCATATTGTTTTATAATCTGAAAGCTACATTTCATAACTTGCTGTATAATGAAATATCTAGAGTAATGCTTAGGAATATACATATGCATGCACACATGTGCATACACATGCATATACCCCAAAACTGCTTTCACAGTTGGAATCACTAAATTTATCAGAATCACAAAATACTTTGTTTCATCTTGGGTTTGTTTTCAATTGAATACTCAGACTGGCTCTTTATTTAATTCACCTCCCTTGCTTATTCCTGGAGGAAATTCAGTAAATGGAATTTCTTTGTGATTACTGGTCTGTTCAATTTCTGAAAAAGGACTGAAGGGAAAACAATAAAGGGTTGCTAAAATCGGAACTGCAGAAATAGAAATACTAATGACAAGTCAAATGTAATTATTTTAGCAATGACTCTAAGACAAGTAGAGTCATATTTGGAATAATACACCTGGTTCTTTCAATCTAAGCTTTAAAAACAATTAATGAGAAAAATACAATGGAAATGAACCAAAAGGATAGAAAGATTCAAAGATTCAAGAAGTTATTTTGTTTAATGTGTCTTAAGGTTCTTAATCTTTGGAAAGGAGAAGATTGCAATGCAAGGTGAACTTTGTGAGGTAAAAACTATTATAGAGATAATGGACAGAAAAGAATATTCAAAGCTAATGACAAATTAGGGCAATACAAAGGAGTAGAACCTTAAGTAGGACTGGACATGAAAAGAATTGAAACTCTCTTCCTATAAAGAAAGCATTGACTACATGGACCACACTTCAAGAGCAGAAACCAGAATAGAGAATTCAGTACTTCAAAATATTAATTAGATAATTACTTATTAGAAGTAAAATATAACAAAGTATACTTATAAATACTCAGTTAATTATGCCAGATGAACCTCACTGAAAAAGATTTTCTATTCACATTAAGCCTTCTTAGGATAACATATTCTCCTTGAAATTACTTCTTAGACAATGTCCTTTCCAAATAAGAACTTGAACTTTTTGTAAATCCCCTAGACTGAAATGACTTACCAGCAGTGCTTAAATCCTTACAGAAAGACTTCTAAGAAAGTAAATGATGGGGAAAATTCAGTTTAATAGTAATGGTTCACATGAAGTTTTCAGATTACTCTATGAATTAATATATGATCTCTTCATCTGAGTACTTGAGGGCCACATATTAGGTCTACCATACAGGGAAATGTTGTTTAGGTACAGATTGAACTAGATGACCTGTGATGTCTCCTCCATCTCTAAAATTCTCTCACTCTCATTTTGCCTAAGTGAAGGCTTAACAACTTATAATTGAATGTCTCAAATGATGTATCTTTAAGCACTCAGATAACAGAATATTAGAATATGAAAAATACTTCGATTACTGATGCTCTTGTTCTTCATTTTCAGAGAAGACAAATGACAACACAGGTTGAACTCTTGACTTGCACATGAATTGAATCTAAGAGAGAGAGTTGCACAAAGTCATTAACCTTGCTCTTCCTTCCAGAGACATTCAAGTCCAGTGGTGAGACAAAAATCAAGACAACTGGTAACAGTCCTAGGTTCAGCAGATGACCTTGGCATCTTTGATATCTGACAAAACTCTAAGGGCCCCACAGTGCCTGCTTCAGCTGCTCACGTGGACATTAGAGGAAATTGTTCTCATCTGTCCATTCTGCTGGGGGAAGTTTCACATGCTTTGAATAGACATTCTCCTAAGACACCAACAGGTTTGAGGTATAATTTACCCTCTACTTTTTTTTAGCTTGATTGACAAGGCATTTTTTACTGAGGTATGGGTGCTGCACATGCTCCTGGCAACACAGGTGAGAATTTGGTGACAAGTAGACACCAAAGGTAAATGAACAGCCATGAAAAGGGCACAGCAAGCCCTCATACCAGAGGTACTACTCCACCATAAACACTCTATATTGCCTGTTCTGAATCATTCATTTTATAGATGTGACAAGTTAGGCACAAATCAACTTGTATAGCATGCTGTAGGAAGTTTATAACTGAGATAGGGTTAGATAGTACATGTTTTTTTTCTATTCTAGCAAGGTCACTTCTACTGATTAAAATGTTATTAACTTTCCATCCAGGAACAGATGTGACTTCTTACAGAGACTTTCCATAGACACCTTCCTCAAAGTCATCTTTTGAACCTTCACCATGGTGTGGAGATGAGACCCTTGTCAATTCTATCAAGGTGGAAAAAATCTAAGCAGTGTACTAGTGATTAAATCAGTGACTTTTATCCTCCTGGCTAACGGTGAGGAGGCTTATCACTAGAGGGCCAGTATCTAAATAATGAAATTTCTAGGCATAGAAACTTAACATATGTCATGTTAAGTTTCTCTGTCTCTATTGACATAAGAAGGGATAAATATACTAATTAAGTCAATTTTTAAAAAATGAAAAAATATTAGATATTGAAAGGAGTTCCTCTAATGGAAAAATTTAAATACAGTGCTACTCCAGGTTAGTAAGGTAGTTTGAAAGACTTTAAAGTGTTTCTCAAGTCAGAATTCTAAGTAGCAATTCTTTGAGCAAGCACCAATAATATCATTTGGGGATTAAAGTGATTCAGCAGGGAGAATCTCTAAGTTTGGAAACAAAGGCCTTGGAAAAGCAGATATTGAAGAAGCCACAATCCTGGGTGAACAAACTGATTTGCAATAAAAGTCAGTAAATCATAACCTAGGGTTATGACAAAATGTGCCCTTGCCAGGGAAGCATTTACCTGGAGAGAGCTAATTGTCTTGCTACTGACTTGGTAGACTCAACTGCTTCTAGAGCAGTGGTTCTCAACCTGTGGGTTATGTTGAATTTATAACAGTGAAAATGCATCCTGCATATCAGATATTTATGTTATAATTCATAACAGAAGCAAAATTACAGTTATGAAATAATTTTATGGTTGGACGTCACCACAACATGAGGAACTGTATTAAAGGGTTGCGGCATTAGGAAGGTTGAGAAGCACTGTTCTAGAGTGTAAATACTACTACAGTCCTCTATTAGTACTCTGGGTACAAGACTTGGTCACACCACCTCAAAAAAGATCATTTAGCACATTTTCTTATCCTGTAAGCAATAAGTATCAGACAAATTAGTAAAAAAAAAATGTCATTCCTTGAAACACAGATGAAAAAGCTATGCAATTAAATTTTTTAAAAAAGATACCTTCTACATTCTTTATTCATAAACTCTGAGTCACAAGATATCTTTGGTAGTCTGTTGAAACCCATAGACCATTTCTCTAAATAAAGAAGAAAAATACAGATACAGAAACATATATACGTATGTATCAATTTACTTTAAAAGATTAGATAGATAGATGATAGAGAGATAGATGAATTTAAATCACAATTGAGGAAAATACTACATTACAAGTTAGCTTAGAAGACAAAGAATATTTTTTTCTCCATCAAAGCTCACAGACCCCCCCTGGCATCTATTTTGTAAACCCTTGGAGGTCCTTTGACCCTAGGTTAAGAACATCTGCTCTATTCCATTGATATGATTTACTAAAACTCTTGCCTTACACAGCAAGCCTATCTCAATATCCTTAAATTCAAGTCCTTTCTCACCCTTTATTATCTACATTTTATCCTGTGTTTAGCCTGTTTTTATATGTTGTTTGCATATTATCTCCCCATTAGACTATGGATACTCTCTCTGACACAGTAATAACTATCTTCTGCCTTTCATTATAATTTCAAAAAAGTTCTTAGCACAGAGTAGGGAGTTAATGGCAGTCAGTCAGATATGGTAGAGGGCTTTCCCCAGGAAATGGCATTGAGGTCAACAATTTCCACACCTTGTGGTGACTAATAGAGGCAATCCCAGTCTGAACAGTGTCTCTGAAACTTTGACAAAAGCTGATAGTAATAGAACTAACAGTATTTACCTATTAATTACAATTTAAAATGTAAGGTCTGGTTTGGAAGGAACACTGGAGATTCTTTGGTATAACCACTTCATTTTATTCTCTTGTGGTTCAGTCATTTCAGTCTTATCTGACCCTTTGTGACACCATATATGGTTTTCTTGGCAAAGATAATGGAGTAGTTTGCCATTTCCTTCTCCAGACCTTTTAATAGATGAGGAAACTGAAGCAAAGAGGGTTAGGTCAAATATTACTTGAGGCCAGATTTGAAATCAGTTCTTCTTGCTTTCAGATCCAGCACTCTATCCATTGTGCCACCTCACTGTCCTCTCCTCCCATATTTCATTGTAGAGACGATAAAATTTCATCTAAATCATAGTTAGTGACTTTTCCAATGTCTCAGTTAACTAATTTTTGGAACGGACACTAGATCCAGTATTATACATAGATGCATAGATCGATAGATAGATCGATAGATAGATAGATAGATAGATAGATAGACAGATATATATATGTATGCATATGTGTATGTGTGTATACATGCATATATCTATACATATATACATAGATATATTACTAACATAGATTTTTTTGAAAGGGGCAATATTATTTGTTTTATTTTTAAATTACTTTTATGTGTGATTCCTAAGATAACCCCCCTAAACTTTTATGGGAATTGGAGGCAGGATTGCTAGAATACTTAAGTATATAACTGAAAAATATTCATTATATACACTTAAAAATGAATCCATCTTGTGTTCTTTTTTAAAAACATAGCATAAGCTCCTTACTATTTTTGTCTTTACACAGTACTAGGCACACAGCAGATCCAGAGTAAATATGTAAATGCTAGTTGAATTATTTCTTCTCTAAATCTGTCATATTTACTACCCAGAAACAAAACCCAAAATAAATAAACTAGATGATGCAAATATCTTATCTCTAAAACAGATTTGAAAACAGTCCCAGCTCACTTTTTGGTTGAATTCTCACCTTAGAAAAACATGATAAATTGATGAACTTTGATATGTCATTTCCCACTAGCTTACAGTAATGATGCAGATCACAGTCAACATTTTATTCTGGATTATTACAGGAACTTCATTTATTTAGTTATGAAAATTATGGAGGATTTTTTTCCCCAATCACATATTTCTTGTTTCAAAACTATAATCTTCCTACACTTTCCTACTAGACCACAGACAAGCTATGCTCTATTTTACCACTTCTAGGCTTCATGCTTTATTATCATTTCTTGCTCTCAATCAGAGAATTGAGTTGTGTCAATCTGCCCTGGAAGCCCTTTCACAGCTGTTATTTCAGGCTGTTCACTCTGTGCAGCAACTGAAAAAAATAAAATGAAGTATTTTATTTTAAAAGCCCTGACCTGGAGTTGTGGGGGCCGACACTGAGAATAATATTTTATAGTCTACCATATGCTATCCTAGGATACTGCTCTTCTCTACCACAGATATGCCAGGATTGTGTGTTGGAAAGAGAACCTCTGACTAGGATATTCAGATGTAGGAATGTTGTAGTGCTCTGGAGTTTAGAAAGCATTTTCCTCACAAAATCATCAGCCTGGCATTTATAGGCCTCCATAACCTACCTTCCACCTCTCTTCCAGTTTTATTTCTTATTGTCCCATTCCATGCATTCTCTTTTCCTGTCTGCTTCCCCATAAACCACTCTCCTTTTCAATGCATTTGTAGGACATATGTCTATGAACACAAGTGTTCCTGACCTTCACTTCTTTAAATCTCTGATTCCATTAATAACAGACCTCAGTCACCTCCTTTTGGTGACTTTCCCCATCCCTAGGGATGTCCACAAATAAGACAGTCCATATCTCAGCTTTGGGCATTTTTTATATCTTCCTTGCAGGCTACTTGCCCTTGTCATTTCTACCTCTTGCCTTCCCTGGTTTCCTTGAAATAAAATTCTATCTTCTACAAAAATCCTTTCTTAGGTTTTCTTAATTCTAGTGCTTTTTGTCTGTTTTTTTCCTTTGTCCAATTTACAGCTTGTTTGTACATAATTATTTTCTTGTTGTCTCTCCCCATAAGATATGACCTCCTTTGAAGCCAAGGGACTGTCTTTTGCCACAGTACTTAGTCTACTTATACTAAGCACTTAGTACAGTACTTTTCACATAAAAGACACTGAATAAGTGTCCATGTAACTTGAAGATCACTGTGAAGAAACCACTGTGAAGTGGTTTCTATAAATCTCATGGCCATTTTACAGATGAGTTAACTGAGGGTATGAGGATTTCAGTAACTTCTGTAGTGTCCTAAAACCAGTAAGGGTCAGCCTGATACTTGAATCTATGGTTATTCAATTCCAAGTCTTGAGCTCTCTCCATTATATCACAGGTCCTTTCTTGTTACCATGTTCTAAGTTGTCAATTTTCTTTTTAACTCTTAAAAGTGGAAGGTGGCAATGAGTTGTCTTTGTTGTTGATTTAAAAGTAGAAAAACAAATCTAACTATTTCATCTGTTTTACAAATGTGTATGTTTATAGTATTGATTCAAACCCAGAAGATCAATATCTAGAGATTCCCTATCTTTACAGATTGCACCCATAGAATACATAGTACCTGAGATAATATCATTGGGATGAAATATAGTTAGGGCCTGCCTTTCCTCTGCATATGCTGTAATTGATCAAAGATGCCAAATATCTTAGAACTTAGAGTATTGATGTTTTAATGAGTATACATTTTTTCTTTGCTGGAGCATATCCAATTAGGTTTTGCATACAGCCTTTTGCTAACAGGACAGGCTGAAACTTATAAGTGATGCCTGTATTTTTGGAGTCTGAATATGCATTACCTACTGTAAATCCAGGCTTGGGTATTTGCTTGTTTGTTTTAGCATTGGAGCCTCTCATAAGTCATTCTGGGACCCACTGAAAGCACTATAAATGTATTGTGCAGGAAACAAGAGCTACTACCGATAAATCAGCTTATGAAGACAAATTCAGTGTGAGTGTGTATGTATGTGTGTGTGTGTGTGTGTGTGTGTGTGTCCCATGGATTCATGACACAATGGAGAAAAACTCTGGTACAGGATTCAGTGGCTCAGTGGTGTAGGAGCACAGACAAAAGGCTTTGACATTGTTTCTGGGATTATAAATGCTGTGGGAGGGGCAGGAAGACAAAGATATAGGATCTGGACCTGATTTCAATTCTGTCCCCCATTTACTAATTGTGTGACCCTGGATACAGTGCTTAGCACATTGCCTGGAGCATAAAAGACAACAAATGCTTATTAACTGACTGACTAATCACTTCTCAGCTTTCTGCCTCAGTTTTCATTTTTATGAAATAAATGAAATTGTGGACATGATTTTAAAAGACTCTCTGATGTCTCAAATTATGGTCCTATGGCCTACATTATGGGAATAAGTTTTGTGATATATGTAGATTAGTGGCATTTAGTTCAGGTTAATTCATGTAGAAAGAGCATTACAAGGATCAAACCAGCTAAATAAGTACCTCCCACTTCCCCAAGATCTTTTGAAAAAAGGACTCTGATCAGGGTGGCTAGGCAGCACAGAGCACTGGCCCTGGAGTCAGGAGGACCTAAGTTCAAATCCGTCCTCAGACACTTAACACACAGTTTTTGTATTCCTGTCACTTATCAAAGTGCCTGGAACACAGTAAATTTTCATAAATTCTTGGTGGGGCTGGTGCTAATATTTTACCTAGATCAAGACCATTATTCTTGTGAATTGATTGATTGATCTATATACATTCTATTAGATCAAGGCTTCTTCTATCTGCCTGTGAAATCAACAGGGACCCACAAACATGGTTCAAGAGTTCAACACACATTATCAGTATGGAAATCAACACACACAAACAAGTTTCAAGAGGTCAATGCAAATCATCAACAAAGACCCAGGGGACCCACCTCCAGGACTTCTGTAAACAGACAACCAGAAAATCCTCTCTCAGGGCTAAGGTCCCAGGGTTTCTGTACAAAGTATCATAAACAAAAATCAACACAGACAAAACAGAGAGAGTGCTGGGTTACCACAAGTTTTCTCCTCAATTCTGCCACCACAAGAATTCTTTTCTCAGTTCTTCTCTATTCTCATCTCAGTTCTTCTCAGTTCTCTTCTCAGTTATGCTCTCTCCAGCCTGGGCCTCTCCTTATATATGGTTATGAGATCCTCCCCTTCCTGTTGCATCAGCTACAGGAGTTCACAAGTTCTAGGGTTCACAAGTTGTGCTTCTCAACCAAGACTTGACACAATCATGGTCAAGGCTCAAAAGAAATTTGAACTGAAACCAGGTGTCAAGTAAATAGCTGAAACAAGGTATTGAGTACTTCTTTGCTTGCTATTACAGTATGTCACTGAAAAAGTAAATTAATTTAAGTGGAATTGCCATTTTTATTATATTAGCTTGGCCTACCTGTGAGCAACTGCTGTTTTTCCAATTATTTATACCTGACTCTATTTGTGTGAAAAGTGTTTTATAATTGTGTTCACATAGTTCTTGGGTTTATTTTGGCAGGTAAACTCCCAAATATTTTATAATTTCTACAGTAATATTAAATGGAATTTCTCTTCTATCTCTTGCTGTTGGGCTTTGTTAGTAATATATAGAAATGCCAGTCATTTATGTGGATTTATTTTATAAGCTACGACTTTACTGAAGTTGTTTATTATTTCAAGTAGTTTTTTTATTTGATTCTCTAGGATTCTCTGAATATATCATCACATCATAGATGGGCTCTGATTAATTTCTTCTTTACCTATTTTAATTCCTTCATTTTTTTCTTCTTCTCTTATTCCTAATGCTAACATTTCTGCTACCATATTGAACAACACTGGTAATAATGAACATCCTTGTTTCACCCTGATCTTATTGGAAATACATCTGGCTTATGCCCATTACATATAATGCCTGATGAAGAGTTTAGGTAGATGATGCTTATCATTTTAAGGAAGGCTCCATTTATTCCTATGCTCTCTATGTTTCTAATAGCAATGTTATATTTTGTCAAAATGTTTTTTTCTGCTTCCACTGAGATAATCATATGGTTTCTGTTAGATTTGCTATTGATTGGATCACTTATGCTTATAATTAATTTTGAACAAGACCTGCATTTCTGATATAAATCCTTCTTGATCGAAGTGTATTATTCTCTTGATAAGTTTCTGTAATTTTTTTCCTAAACTTTTACTTAAAATTTTTCTCTTTTCATTAAGGAAATTGGTATATCTGTACAAATATTCTCTTTCTCTGTTTCCTCTATTCCTGGTTTAGCTTTCAGTACCATACTTATATCATAAAAATAATTCAGTAGGACACCACCAATCTTCCCAAATAATCTATATCGTACTAGAATTAATTGTTCTTTAAATGTTTGCCAGAATTTGCTTGTAATTCCATCTGACCCTGGAGATTTTTTCCTAGGGAGTTGAATGAAGCCTTGTTCAATTTCTTTTTCTAAGATGGAGTGATTTAAGTATTTTATTTCCTTTGGGAAATTTATATTTGTGTACATATTCATTCATTTCACTAAGATTGTCAAATTGTGAGAATACAATTGGGCAAAATAATTCCTAATTAAGGGTTTAATTTACTCTTATTTTTTGGTGAATTCACCCTTTTAATTTTTGATAGTGATAATTTGGTGTCCTTTTTTCTTTTCTTAAATAAAATTAACCAAAAGTTTATCAATTTTATTGACTTTTTCATAAAATCAGCTCTTATTTTTATTTATAAGATCAATAATTTTCTTAATTTGAATTTTATTAATCTCTCCAGTTTTCACTATTTCTAATTTGGTATTTAATTGAGAATTTTAAATTTGTTCTTTTACTAGCTTTTTCAGTTGCATGCCCAATTCATTGATCTCTTGTTTTTCTATTTTATTCATGAAAGCATTCAGAGATATAAAACTTCCCCTAAAGACTGTTTTTCACTGTATCCCATAAGTTTTGGTATGTTGTCCCATTCTTGTCATTCTCTTGAATGAAGTTATTGGATTCTTTCTGTGATTTATTGTTTGACCCATTCATTCCTTATAATTATGTTATTTAGTTTCCAATTATTTTTTATCTTTTCATGGAAATTTATCACATATATTTTTATTGCATTATCATCTGAAAACAATGCATTCAATATTTTTGCCTGTCTGCACTAGATTGTGTGTTTTATACCCTAGTACGTGATAAGTTTTTGTGTATGTGCAATCTACTACTGAGAAAAAGTATATTCCTTTCCATCCCCATTCAATTTTCTCCAGAGGTTTACCATATCTACCTTTTCTAAAATCCCATTCACCTCCTTAACTTCTTTCATGTTTATTTTGAGGTTAGGTTTTTCAAGTTCAGAGAGGGGGAAGTTGAGGTCCCACATTACTATAGTTTTAGTATCTATCTCTTCCTGTATCTCCCTTAACTTCTCTTCTGAGAATGTAGATATTATATTACTTCATGCATATATATTTTGTATTGATATTACTTTGTTGTCTATGGTGCATTTTAGAAGGATATTGTTTCCTCCCTTTTCTCTTTTGATTAGAGCTGTTTTTGCTTTTTCTTTGCCTGAAATTAGGATTACTATCCCTACTTTTTTTTACTTCAGTTGAAGCATAATATATTCTACTCTAGTCTTTTATCTTCACCCCATGTATGTCTCCCTGTTTCAAATGTGTTTCGTGTAAAAAAAAACATGCTGTAGGATTGTGCTTTTTAATCTATTATGCTATCCTCTCCCATTTCATGCAAGAATTCATCCCATTCACATTCACACTTATGATTACTATCAGTGTCTTTCTCTGCAATGTATTTCCCCTCTCACCCTGTTTATTAACCTCCTCAAAAGAGTTGTGCTTTGGGCCACTGCCTTCCTCAATCATCCTCCCTTCAATTAGCCCCACTCCCTTTCTTTTCCCATTTCCCTTACTACTACTTCCCTCCCTTCTAACCACCCCAAACCCTTTTCTTTTCTCTCTTCTCTCCTACTGACAGTAGTACAAGTTAGATTTCTATACTTAACTGAGTATGTTATCACCTCCTTGAATCAGTTCCACTTATCATAAAGTCCATACAATGCTAATCTCCCTCCCTTCTTTCCCTCTTCTAAATTTTTTGTGCCTCTTCATGTGATGCAATTTGCTCTTTTCTGCCTTCTCCTTTCCCATTCTCCTATTATAATTCCTTTGCACTCTTAATTAGGTTTTTTGAATGCATCATTTCATTTATAGCCGCACCCTATGTCTAAGTATATCCCTTCTAAATGTCTTAATAAAAATACGATTCTCAAGATTTACAAGTATGGTCCTACCATGTAGGGATGTAAACAGTTTTCCTTTTTTGAGTAGCATATCTTTTCTTCCTGTTTACCTTTCTATGCCTTTCTTGACTCTTGTATTTGAATATCAAGTTTTCTGTTGAGCTCTGGCCATTTTATCACAGAGGTCTGGGAATCTAATATTTCATTGAATGTTCAGTTCTTTCCTGAAAGATTATGCTCAATTTTGCTGGGTAGTTGATCATTGGTTGCAGTCCTAGCATCTTTTCCTTAAGGAATATCATATTCAAATGCCTTCCATCTTTTTATTTAGAAGTTGCAAGATCCTTTGTGATCCTGACTGCAGTTAAAGGAAATTTGATTTCTTTCTTTCTGACTGATGACAGTATTTTCTCTGTGACCTAATAATTCTTTGATGTTTTCACTTTGGGATCTCTTTCAGGAGGTGTTCAGTGTATTATTTCAATGACTATTTTGCATCCTTGTTCTAAGACCTCAGGGAAGTTTTCCTTGATGATTTTTGGAAGAAACTGTCTAGGGTCTTTTTTCATCATAACTTTCCTGTAGACCAACAATCCTTAGATTATTTCCCCCTGGATCGATTTTTCTGGTCAGTTGTTTTTTCCAGTAAGCTCTTTTATATTTTCCTCTATTTTTCTTTCATTCTTTAGATTTTGTTGGACAGATTCTTGATGCCTTCTAGAGTCATTAGCTTCTACTTCCCCAATTCTAATCTTTAACAATTGTTTTCTTCAGTTAGCTTTTGTAACATCTTACCTATTTGGTCAATTGTACTTTTTAAGGAGTTGTTTTCTTCAGTGAATTTTTTTCCCTTTTTTTCATTTTCATTTTTTAAAATTTCAATTTATTTTCTTGATTACATCATTCATTTCCAGTTTTGAGTTACAAATTTTCTCCCCTTCTTTCCCCTACCCCCAAGCCCAAAACAGCGATCCCACTGTAAAGCCCCTCCCACAATCTGTTCCCTTCTATGTCCTCCTCCAACGCCCCTCTAACTTTCTAGTAGGGCAGGGAGAGTCTGCCTACCCCCATCCCTGTATGTCTTATTTCCCAGTGGCATTTGATTGTATACCTTTAATTTCTAGATTCTTGCAATTCCTCCCTTGTCACCCACTCCCACTGGAAGGAGCAGCAATTCAATACAGGATGTACATGTGTAACTACACAGGACATCTCCATGGTGGGCATATTATGAGAGGCTGATCATATGTCCCTCCTTCCTATCCTGCACCCCCCCCCTTTGTTTTGTTTTCTACTCTGTCCCTGTCCCTTTACTGAGGTGTGTGCTTCCCGCAACCCTCCCCCAACCCCGCTCTTCCTTCCAACACACCCTCTCTCATCCCCATCCCCCCTACTCTCCTGTGTGGCAAGATACTCAGTTTAGAGTT
>JAQQSW010005687.1:0-14126 GCA_028646575.1 Pseudocheirus occidentalis | reverse complement strand
AAAATAAATTAAAATTAAAAAAAAAAAAAAAAAAAAGATATATGACATACAGTCCAGCATATCAAAGAATCTAAATTATTTGCTGGCTCTTCAAAAAAAGGCTGTGAATGCAATAACGTAATACAATCAAGTAAGTCTGGGACATACATGGGGATGCAAATATTTAGGGATGGGAAATACATCTGTGATTTCAGTGATTACAAGGAATTCCCAAGTGAGAAAATTAGCCCTCATCAATGCAGTTTAGGACCTTCTCAGCAATTCATAGTCTTAAAAGGACTGCCTAAAGCAAAATGTGGCAAACTCAAGCCCAAGTCAGATTAAAATGTAATTGAAAAATGTTTAAAAAAAAATAAAAATTATTTGTGGCTTCTAACTTAATATGTGTATCCTTTCCACTCAAGGATATGTATCTATTTGATTTTGGCCTAGAGTATTAAGAGGCTAAGTAACTTGCCAAAATCACACACCAGTATGTGTCAAAAACAGGATCTGAACCCACGTTTTCCTAGCTTTGAAGTCAGTTCCCTTTCATACTGCCTCTATGTAAAGATTTAAAAGAAAACAAAAAGCTAGAAAGCATCAGAGTGTTCCACATGGTGATATATTACCACAAAATGAGTGAAATACTTATAATTAAAGTAATTTAACATATCATCCCAGACACAGTATTCAACTAAAATACCTACTTGATATCTCCTCCATGTGTAGGAATCATAGAATTCAAATCTGTGAGATAACCCTTGGGATCCACCACAGTCTGCCCACTCACAGAATCAGACACCTGCAAATGTAAATTTGAGACAAATAAAACTGAAAGTCATTTTGGTCCACAACCAAAAGCTCTACCTAATGGATTCCTGAGGGAAAAAATCTCAAATCCTGGTCATTTGTTGTGAAAATCTGAAGAGAGAGAGTATACAACTTCAGCTCAAAGAACAATTAATAATGAAAATTGTCAACAATATGGGGTGGGGGGGAGGGGTGAGTGTTGCATTGACATAAAAACCCAAGATCCCTGGAATATACTATATTCTAATATTATACCTGGCTCAATCGCATATCCATCAAGGTGTTCCTAGCTTGGCCAATCTTCCTCATGTCCAATTCACCTGTTCCAGGTGTCATTAGTCCAGGTGTCATTCCACCTGGATATGGAGTATTTAATCCCCCTGGGTAGGGCGTATTAAGACCTCCAAATTGCTAAAAGAAAAAAGGTGAAAAGCAAATTTATGAGTTGAAGAAGTACCTTACTTTGTGAAGTCTCTCATGTTACATCATGAACAGTCATGTAATTTATATAACTACTGTATTTGCTTATCCCCAGAATTATTAACTTATGATTTTCCCAAGACTTCATCATAAACATCCCACATTGCTCTGTTAGATCTGAAAAAAGAAAAGTTTCCTTTTTTTTCATGTTTTTTGCTTTTTGGAAGAGGGAAGGTAGGGCAATTGGGGTTAAGTGACTTGCCCAGGGTCACACAGCTAGTAAATGTTAAGTGTCTGAGGCCAGATTTGAACTTGGGTCTTTCTGACTCCAGGGCAGTGCTCTATTTACTGCGCCACCTAGCTGCCCCTGAAAAAAAGAAGAGTTTCTGATTCATATGGAGTCTTACTGTTTGTCGGGGATCCACTGAAGTGTGGTTCTCACCAGTCTGTAAATGTTTAGCAAAGAAACTGTCAGGAACAGGAGTAAGTTTCTCATATCGTGGATTCCGCTGGCGTTTGTTTCTAGCATCACCAACTTCAGGGATACTCAGCCACTCTTCTTCTGTAACTTCTGCCAGCTTTCTCTGGGAAAATAAGAATCAACCACTTAAGTTAATACTTCCATTTTTCAAGTATTTCTGGTTTTATTAGGGCAGATGCTCGCTCTCTCTCTCTCTCTCTCTCTCTCTCTCTCTCTCTCCCAATGCAGACTACAATTTCTCCTATACAATCTACAAAAATTGAAAAACAAATCCATCGATCCTGTGGCCAATCTGGTGATATGATTTAGCTAGTCTGCCACAGATATATATTATCCATTACAGGTCTATATTAGAAGCCTTGGCAGGACTTCCCCAGCCTGTACTTCACTAACACAGCATTTAGCTAAGAACCAATGTAATATCCACACAATGATGGAGGAAATTTCGTGGAGTTGAGTAACATTTAGCCATAAAAGTCCATATTCATAAACTAAAATCTAGAGCATACAAATTTATGCCATTAACTGAAAAAGACGTCAATATTAGAATCGTTTCTACTTCAATAGCAACTCACCATTCTATAAGACTGAAAAAACCTTCTCTAGGAGCCCAAATAGTGTATCTTAGGAGGCAAAGTGATTTGTATTAAACTGGAAAAACTTATAGAAAGAGTTTAGGCAAGTATTCACTTATTTATTTTTGTGGTTTTGCTTTAACATTCATTGTTTTAAATTTTTAGTTCCAAATTTTCTCCCTCCCTCCCAAGCCCTCCCCTACCCACTGAGAAGGCAAACAATATATCAATTATAAATATGAAGTCATGCAAAACATATTTCTGTATTAGCCATGTTGCCAAAAAAAAAAAAAGTAAGCAAAATAAAGTGAAAAAAGTATGGCTTAATCTGGATTCTGAGTTCACACAGATTTCTTTTTTTAAAGCAGGAAACCCCCACCTACTCATTATTCTGAATAAATTAAACAATAAATGACAGTCACACTAGTTCTGTGCCAAAATTAATACAAAACAGAATGGTTCTCTTGAGTGTTGTCTTAAAAGCACTAGAACTGGCTTGCTAAACAGTTTGCTTACTTTCAGATCTGAGAACTGCTGCTGAATTTTAGGACGTTCCATACGGTATTTTTCAATTTCTTCTTTCTCCCTCTGTTCTCTAGAAAAAGAAACATTTACAAAAATATCAGGTCTCCATTCAGCAAGGCATTTACAAAAATGTTAAGTGCCCATTCTGCAAGAATATCTGAATTTAACAACACTTTTCAAACATCTGTCCACACAGGAACAATTTCTTAGGCTCTGCACCTAATCTAAATGATGAATGTTTTATGGTAATAAATATTATGCATTCACAGATGCAATTATTTCATTATCTTTGCTAATGAAGTAATGTTATATTACAAATAATGCAAAAATTAACATACCAGAATCTTATAAACTTGCCTACTAGAATCCTAGGATACTAGTACATTAATTTTTAATTTTGTAATGCATTTTTCCATTAGCGAAGAAAATCAAAAGTTTATTGTATCCATAAATGATGTTTGTTATACTTGTTTACATTATGTTTAACAAAGAAACTATCAGGAACAAGCATTAGTTTTTGGAACACGTCTTCATATCGACAACTAAAGAGAGATGTAGCAGATGTTCTAGGAATTCCTAATACTTCAAACAAATGATACTATGAAGATGGAGTTCAGGAAGAACTAAATGCTATCCACCACTGTCTCCAAACTTTTCTACTCAACACCTTCCCCTCTGCAAGGTCGTAAACTACACTGCCTCTCAAATCATGTTAAATATGCATCACAGTTACACTGACACATTTCTCAAAATTTATTATCTATCTACTTTTCCTACGTAATTAAGTGTTCTTGTTAACAGGCTTTTTCCGAGCAGCAGAACCTCACTCAGTACACAGTGGAAATATACACACGGCCTTTAAGAATAAGAGAAAACAAAAACAAAACAAAAAAAATTACATGAACCCAAGAAGTCAAACAGCAGAAACTAATATGAACAAAGTTTTTAAAAAGCTTAAAGACAGCTATGTGACCTTTAGCAAGTTACAGTAAAAAGGTCACTAAGATCACAATTAGTAGTTTTTTCACTTACTAAATGAAATACCAATGAAATCAAAGTTCTGGTATGAGGAGAAGAGTATCTGACTAAAGCTAAAAAGCAATAAGAATTCATTTTTATTCTAAAAAATTGTACAAGAAAAATTCTTACTTTTTTTCAAGTCAATTTTTTCCTCAATAACTTCAATGAAGCAATAGATGGCATGCTTTTCAAATCTTCAGATCACACAGAGAGGAGGAACAGTTGACACACTACATAATAGAATTATCTTGACAAAAAGTCCTAAGGATGGGCAATTTCTGATGAGATGAAATTTAATACAAATACAAAAACCAATATTTGAGCTTAAAAAAATCAACTGTATAAAATATAGGATGGAATACTCAAAAGTAGTTTATGACTAAAAAGCAACTCACATGAGAAAGACCTGACAGTTTTACTGGACAGCAGGCTCAGAGTGACACAGCAGCCAAAAAAAAGAAAAAAATTCAATCTTAGACTGTATTAACAGAAATATATCACCAAGAATGAAGGAGGTGGCAGTATCACCTATCTCTTCATTTCAGATGATACCTAGAATATTACGTCCAATTTTGGACATGACAATTTCAAAAAGTAAACTGACAAGCTAAAATGAATTAAGGGAACAAACAGCCTGATAGTGCTGCACTCCCTCCTTACCTTCACTTCACTGAGGCCCTCTCTTCCAAGATAGAAATGAAACACAATCTTTTGCATGAAACCATTTCCTGATTCTCCCAACTGCTAATGCCTTCATTCCCAAACTACTTTGTATTTAAATACTCTGTGTGTATACAGGTATATGTATATATGCATTCATTTTGCATTTTAGCTATATGTTTTAAATGTGCTTGATTCTCCCATTAGACTACAAGCTCTTTGTAAATAGGGATTGTTTCATTCTTTCTACATATTTATATCCTCAGCGTATGGCACAGTACATAGCACATAGCAGACATTTAATACTTGTTGAATGAGGGGTATCAAAACACATTACAAAAGGACTGGCTGATGGAAATGTGAATGTTTAACTTTAGAGAAAAGAGGCAAGTAGAAAGAAGAAGTAGAAAAAGATGACAAGGTGAAAAGCCTAACTCCTCTGAAAAAAATTTCCAGCAAAAATGTAAAGGAGAATCAGATGATGCAGTGATCAATAAAAACAAAAGACAAACATCAACCAGTAAGCTCTTCCATCCAAACCAGGACTGCATAAAAAGGCAGACAGCAGACTCTGAGTACTCTCTGCAGACATAGGCCAAAGGATCCTCTATCCAACCTAATCTCCAGTGAAGGTCTGAAGTTGTCAAAATCTCAGCCCTGGCCTGTTGGAATAATAAATGGTGAAAAGTGAGCTCTGAGTAAGTCATTGTATAAAAAGACTGAAAAAACTTAAGTCATCCAAATGACCTAAAAGCCAGCCAGCTCCCAAGTAGTGACCATGCAGGGAAACAAGAAAAGTAACAATTGCCTAGGGAAGCAGGGAAGTGGCAGCACATGGATTCAGGGAACTGAGTCTGACTGGAAGGGTGGATGAACTAGAGGAGAGAAGAGAACGTCCAGGGAACTGGCACTATCCCCCCTTATTTGTTGGTTATCCTGGGGGAATTAAGGAGATAGAACTGAGACAGAGTTGACCCTTGAAGTCAACTGGTAGGGGTCCATCAGGACCTCAGTAGAAGGCAGGGCCAACTTCCAGAAAGACTGTGCAAGGATAAGGAAGTGAGAGTCAAGCAAGACTACTCTATAAACTGAGCCATGAGGAGACTAAAGCAGAGAGGAGGACCTTATCTCAACTCCAAACCAACCAATCTATCCCAGGCCAGGCCTGAAGAAGGCAGTGAATGGGAGCTGGAAATAGTCAGCAGTAGCATCTCAGACCAAAGTGGCCAGGACCTAGCATAAAGTCCCAATCCACAAACCGAGGTTAAAAATATGAGAAAACAGAACATGAGAAGGTCATTACATGGGGGCTGTGGCCACAGCACCTCAGGGACTGGTGGGCATGGAGCCGTGGGCTGCAAGGGCCAGGGATTTTGAGGGGCCAGCAGCCCTGCAGGGAGAGCCACTTGGGAAGAGAAGGGGAAATGGGTTGGGGAAGAGGAGGATGAGGATGAGCTGAAGCTGGAGCTATGGGACGAGTCGCCCAGCCCAGAGGCAGTCAGCTTGGCTATGTCTGACCACTTCTGCCAAAAGGAGGAGGGAGACAAGGATGGGTCATGGGATGGAGACTTAAACTAGCCTGTGTGGTCCAGAATGACCAGCCTATTACCTAACCAAGGGGAAAGTGACCAACCTGAAGAGAATGAGATGCTGGATTGTTGGGACTCTGAGGGAGACTTGAACTGGGAGCTAGAAGATAGAATGGAGAACAGCATCCCTACAGAGCAGAAGGTCAAGCCTCTTGTTAAGAAAGATTGAGACAATGAGCCAATTACTGACAAAGGGAATCCGTACATCCACTGTGCTGGAATTCAAGAATTCTGTCTCTGAGCACCTCAGGCCCAACAAGGAGACATGATCTATAATCCAAGTTGACACCACCTGACTTCCCACTATTCTAAAATGGTGTTTGAGATGGGGCAGTTTGATGATGCTAAAGACTGAAACTTTAGGATGCTTTCCTGCCTTGTGGGCTGGACTGAGTGGGTCTTCCCTTGGCCTTCTTCCTAGCCATCACATTCCCTCATTTCCACTTGGGAGGGGGGGACCTCACACTGGGGAATGGTGTTGGGATGGATCCTAGAAGCTGCTGCATTTTCACAGCCTGTGTTTAAGAAGGGAACGAAACCCTTTCTCTTGTGGTTCCTTTTGGGTTTTGTTGGCACAATCTTGTCTGGAAGAAAGGTGGGCACTGTGGCATTAGAGAAGGGGGAGGATCCTGGTGGGAGATTTGTTTTTCTTAAATAAAAGTTGAAAAATCAGAAAAAAATACAAGTAAACAGAAGAAAATTATGAATCCACTGAAGAATTACTGTGGATTAAGAGAAACCCAAGAGGTAGATACAGAAGAAAACAACTTCACCAATGAAAACAAATAGAGCTTCCAAAAAATTTTATTTAGCCATTAACTCTTAAGAGTTAATGGAAGAGGGGCGGCTAGGTGGCGCAGTGAATAGAGCCCTGGCCCTGGAGTCAGGAGTACCTGAGTTCAAATCCGGCCTCAGACACTTAACACAAAAACTAGCCGTATGACCTTGGGCAAGTCACTTAACCCCAACTGCCCTCTAAAAAAAAAAAAAGCAAAAAAAAAGAGTTAATGGAAGATGAACCAAGAGAAAAAATTAATACTTACCTGGAGGTAGGGGGAAGAGTAAAACAGTGAATAACTGTAGTCTTCAAATATCTGAAGGGTTTTAATTAGAATCATTCTGTTTGGCTTCAGAGGACTAGAATTATAAACTTGAGCAAGAAATTTGAAGATGATAAAGGCTTCAGAAAAGAAAGGCAGGTTTGGATTAGAAAATGAGATTTGGATTTCTCAACAACAGCATACAATGTAAGAATGACAGGCTCTTGACCAGAGATGGAGGACATAAAATAAAAGTCGGTAAGAATGAATTTGCCCAAAGTTCTACAAATAAAATTTTTTTAAAAAGACTTTTAAAAAGGGAGGGAGAAATATGCCAATTTATATCCACCTAAACAGATGCCAGAGATAAGCTACAACATAGCAGCAGCACATCCAAAAACTGAGAAGAAAAAAAAAATCCAAGCAAGGAGTCAACAATAAAACCCATGGCCCTCAGATATCTATATACCTACAGGCCTCTAGAGAGGCACTGCAGAGCACTGAACTGCAATCAGAAAGACCTGAATTTGAATTCCATCTGAGTTATGTCCTAGTTACATGACCTTGGGGCAAAATCTCAGTTTCCCATTTGTCAAACAGGGATAATAGTGCCAACTTCAATGGGTTAAGAGGATCAAACAAAAAATGCATATAAAGTGCTTTGCAATCCTTAAGGAACTTTTTTAAAAATATGAGTTATCATTTAAACACAAATATGTATAATTTTTGGTTGTTCAGTCATTTCAGAGGTACCTGACTCTTTGTACTTTGACCCCCACTTGGGGTTTTCTTAGCAAAAATGCTGGAGTAGTTTGCCATTTCCTTCTCCAGCTCATTTTATAGATGAGGAAACTGAGGCAAACAGGGTTAAGTGATCTACCTAAAGTCAAAAAGCTAACAGCTGAGACCATATTTGAACTTAAGAAGATGAGCCTTCCTGACTCCAGGCTCAGCATTCTATCTACTGTGCCACCTCACCACCCCATCTAAACATAAATATATATATAATAAGTAAGTGTAATAACAAGGAATCTTAATTCCAGAAGGAAAATTTGACATCATAGTATTATTATTGATCCTCAATAAGATGAGACCCATGACAATAATATAAATCAAGAAGAGGTAACATTTATCAAAAGAAATAAAAAAAGGTAAAAGGAGAGGCAAAGGTAAAGTAGTATTATATATTAAGATTCAATTCAAGGAAATCAGGAACCAAAGAAGGGAAGCACAGTGGAGAGTACTCAGTGAAGACAAACATCAGCAGAAACAAAGTTAATATTGTCAACAGATTATACTACATATCATCTGGTCAAAAACAGAAAACAGATAAGGAGTTTGGGAAAAAGAACACAAGACTGACACACAGGTATGTTAAGACAGTGATGGAGAACTCCAATTAAACAGAAATCTGATGGAGCCCTCTTGGCTAAAGTGTAACAATTAATATTTTCAAGATTTACCTTAGTAAGTTCAATGCTTCAGAAGGTGGAAGAATAACAATGGGAATGTCTTTTTTGGACCTGATTCTCACCAAGAAAAAGGAACTGGTGGCTGGAACAGAACTGACAGAAACCTGAGGAGAAGTAGCCACTCCATCTCTGAATTTGTGGTAAAGAAGCAAACCGAGCAGAGCTTGACATGCACTCTAGATTTTGGAAAAACAACTTTCAACAAATTCAGAGAAAAGGAAAGATAGGATCTTATGGACTGAAAGGGAAGGTAGGATCTCATGGACTGAAAATTTACAAGACAAATAAGACCAGGAGGAATGAAAAATGCTCAAGGATAAAATCCTGAAAACATAAAGATAAGTCCGTTAAGAAGAAAAGACAGTACTGTCTAGAAAGACCAATCTGGATACATGGGAAATTCTTTGACTTAGATTTTGTTTAAAGACATATACAGAAGATGGACAAGCAGGTTAATGATAAAAGTATAAATACAAAATCATGAGGCAGTCCTTTAAAAATAGTGGCAGGGCAATCAAAATTCAGAATGAATTAAGGCTTGTGAGAAAAGTTAAAGACAATAAAAATGAAGGAGTTTTTTTAAGTATTGGGGAAAAGATGAAGATAAAAGGACCATTACTTAAGAAGGGTGGGAAAATGAAAAATTATTTTGCTCAACTTTTATTCTCTACCAATAAGAATGATCCTGGGACTGAAAGGACAGATCAAAAATGGCTAATAGGAAATTCAAACCCATAATAAGTAGAGAGCTAGAAAGAGAGCAATGAGAAGCTTTAAGTGAATTAAAGTCACCAGGACCAGATGAACTGCATCAAAAAGTACTTTAAAAAACCGATAGTCAAGATTACTGAGCCATTGTAAATAATATCTCAAAACACTGGGCTACTGAATCAAAGGAAGAAAAATGGCATTCCAGTTTTTAAAAAACAAGAGAGCAGGATAATGAGTTTGACTTTTGATTCCTGGAAAAATTGTAAATTACTATAGATATGGTTAACAAATATCTAGAAAAGGAAGAGGCAATCACAAACAAACAGTGTGGCATCATGGAAATAAGTCACAGAACAAAATAATGAACTGATCACTATATAATGACTAAACCTGGCTATTAAAAAGAGTTGAGAAAATGTACCTCCTTCCCTTCACTGAAGGAGTACAAGATTTATTTTATATCCTATAAATCTGCTAAAGTTACTGACTGTTTAATTTTTAGTTGACTCCTTGGGGTTCTTTAAGTATATTATCTGCAAGAAGTGATAATTTTGTTACATCTTTATCTATGATTATGTCTTCAATTTCTTTCTCTTCTGTTGTTCTAGCCAGCTTTCTAGTATTATGTCAAAATGAAGTGGTGACGAGGGGCATTCTTTCTTCACCTTTGAATTTACTGGGAAAGGAGTCCAGTTTATCTCCATTGCAAAAAATGGCAGCTCTTGGTTTTACATATATGCTATTTATCATTTGAAGGAAAGGTCCCTTTATTCTAGTGTTTTCTAATGTCTTTTTTTTTTTAATGGATGCTGTATTGTCAAAAGCTCTATTGATATACTGATATGAAAAATCATATTATTTACGTTGATTTTGTTCTAAGTATGGCGAAGTTTAGTTTTCATAATATTAACCCAACCCAAGACAGTACATAATCTTTGTATTGTTTTAGCTTCTTTGTTAATATTTTATATTAAAATTTTTACATCTACATTCAATAGGGACATTAGTCTATAATTTTCTTTCTTTTTTGATTCTCCCTGGTTTATTTATCAAGACCCTATGTCATATTAGGAATCTGAGAGGATCTCTTCTTTTGCTATGTTTACCCCAAAATTATGTAATATTGGAATTAATTGTTCTTTGAATATTTAATAGAATTCATTTGTGAATCCATCTGGTCCTGGAGATTTTTTCCCTTTCAAAGTTCACTTATGACTTTTTCAACGTGTTCCTCTGAAAGAGAATTACTCTATTTCTTGTTCTATTAATTTGGATATGTTATACTTTTGTAAATATTGGGATTTTTTTTCATTTAAGTTGTCAGTTTTGCTGGCATTTACTTGGGTAAAATATTTGTAATGTCTTTTATTTCAATATTTGCTGTGAATTCTTGTTTTTCATTTCTGATATTGTTAATATGGTTCTCTTTTTTAATTATTTGTCTGATTTATTAGGTTTAAAAAAACAGCTCCTATTTTATTTATTAATAAAAAAGAGTTTTTTGTTTTCAGTTTTGTTAATTTCTTCTTTAATTTTCAAGGTTTCTAAGTTTGGTGTTTAACTGGGGTTTTTTTAATTTGTTGGCTTTCTAGTATTTTTAGATGTGTTCTAAATTCATCTCTTCTTTCTCTTTTTTGTTAAAAATATTTAGAAACATAAATTTTCCTAAGGACCGCTTTTTCTGCATCCCAGAAAATATGGAATATTATCACATTGTTATCATTATCTTTAATGAAGTGTGATTTGTTCTTCCACCCAACAATTCTTTAAGATTAAGTTATTTAGTATTCAGTTGATTTTTAATACTTTTTTCTGTGACCCTTTATTTAATAGAATTTTTATTTTATTGGGATCAGTAAAGGATAAGATATAATTTTTCTGCATCTTTTATGAAGTTTTTATCCTTATGTTCTAAGACAACCAATTTTTGTAAAGGTGCCATGCACAGCTGAGACATATGTCTATTCTTTTCTATTTTTATAGAAAAACAGTAACTTAAGCAAACTTGCAGGACATAAAATAAACTCATACAAATCATCAGCATTTCTTTAAAATACCAAAAAAAACAGTAAGAAGGAACAAGAAGAGAAATTCCATAAAACTACCACTGAATGTATAAAATACTTGGGAGTCTACCTTTTAGGATAAACACAAAAAGAATCATATAACTACAACCACAAACAACTGTTAACAGAAATAAAGACAACTCCAAATAATTGAAAAAATATTAATTTTTTGTTAATAAAAATACTAATTTTTATCACTCATAGGTAAGGAGAATAAATATATAAAAATGAAATACTACCTAAATTAATTTATTTATTCAATACCATACCAGCCAAACTACCAACAGATTACTTTACAGAACTATGAAACATAATACTGAAATTCTTTTTAAAAATCAAGGATTTCAAGAGAAATAATTAGAAGAAATAGAAACAAATTAATTTTTGGTTATTGTGCCCTCAGAAGCCTTTTACTGTTGCCAAATTTTTCTCAACCTCATATGAAGCCACAACCCACAGTTTAAGAAGTGCCGCACTAAATCCTAATAGATGCATTCAGAAATGAATGAACAATCAGAAACAAAAGAATAACCATTAACCATTCACTGCCAATGTGGAAGGAGGTCTCTTGTCTTTAAGCCTGACTTTAACATTTTTATCAATGACTTCTATAAAAGCAAAGCTTATCAGATTTGCAAATGAATCAAAGCTAGAAGGTAGAGCTAATAGTGGACAACAAAGTCAGAATCCAAAATTATCTTTAATGCCTTTTTAGGAATTAAAAATTTTTTAATTCCTTTTAAGGAATGCTCTCCTTAATTTCATAAATTAGAAGTTTAATCAACTTCAAAGAACTTAAAAAAAAAAAATCTTCACCTGTACAAGACATAAAAGTTGGTCTGAAAAACATCTGGGGGTTTTACTAGACCACAAATTCAATAGGTCAAGACTGTGGAAGGGCAGTCAAAATAACTAATGCCATCCTACGAGAGGTCATCATGTTAAGATTAAAAAGGTGATGGTCTCATTGTACTTTTCCTAGTCAGATCACATCTCAAATGTTGTATTTACTTTTGTGGTGTGAAATTTGAGGCACAGTAACTTGTTCAAAATATCAATGCAAATTTTTGGCATAGCCAGGTACAGAACTCAAGCCTTTCTAACTCCTACTCAAGTTCCAAGATCATAATGATTTTTTGATAGGTCCCCTGCAAGCATTTATAGAACAATGAAAGGAGCAATGGATTCAGAGGGCATAGGTTCAAATATCACCTCTAATCCTTCCTGTGTGACGTACAGGTCACTTAACTTCCCTCAATCTTAATTTCCCCATCTGTCAAAAGGAAAGAGGTAGGACTAGATGACCCCTGAGGTCCCTTCCAGCTCCATATTTGTGATCTAAGCAAATACTACCACAGTCTAAAGATCTAGCTGTTTTCAGAAGTTAAATAAACTGACAAGTATGGAGCAAAAGTTGCCCTTACCTCCTTTCTTTTCTTCTTTCATCCATCCTTTTGTCTAGTGCCGCATAAATAGCATCTGCTTCCTCATCATCTTTTTCATAAGGACCACTTGAGAAAAGACTTCCAGCATAACCATTAAACTAAGAACCAAAGAAATAATCTCTAAGTTAATTTATTCCTTTAATATGAATAACATCAACAGAAAAAAGGATAACTATCTCTTGTCAACATAAGCCTAAAAATGTCTCTTTCATACTTTCAGAAAAGATGCGTACTATAGAATATTTTAAAGAATAAAACCTTAATTTAGAAAATGTTGTTATATAGTTATGAATCACAGAATATCACAATCTCAAAGTCAAAAATACAGGGAACCCAAAGAGTAAGTAAAAAAACATATGGAGAATATAAATAATCAGACACATATTATTAATGATGACTTATGTTCAAATTGTGGTATAAAAGATGTTGTCAAGGACACACAATTTAAAAAAAAATGTGTAATGCTTAAATTGTAAGAACAAAGAATAACAGATAGACTCCTTAAGTGGTGAACTGGTAACTACCAAATACTCAATGAAAAAGAAGGTCTCCAGGACATTGGAGAGAGATACTCCAGAGAAAAGCTTAGTATAAGATGACAAGGATAGAATGCTGTCTAATCAGGTGAAGGAAGGATCTGTCTAGAAGAAATCATGGATCTAAATTACTTCTCTTTACTAATCAGAAGAAATATCAATGTAGAAGTATAACAAAAAGAAATAGCAGCAATCAAACTTGTGTTTGTTATCACTCACGCTGAAGACAAAATGCCCTTGGCCTCAAAGAACAGATAAAGATAGAATTCATCTCCCTTCTTTGCACAGGGGACTACCAAAACAGTGATATGTTCATGAGTTTTACTCAACTTTCTCCTCCTCTTTTTTATTATTTATTATATGGGACACCCCAGGGCAGGATGGAGGAATACACTGGGAAATGTAGCTAATATAATACAAAATATAACCATTTTTTAAAGTCAAGATGCTACATTAATGCAAACAATTTTCTTGCTTTTCACTTATTTGGTATAGTTGAACCTAAATGATCTCTTCTGTAGAGATACAAAAGTTATACAAACATTTCATTTTATTCTTACCCATTCTCGCTTTATTAATCTTAATTCTCTATATTAATTAATTAATTGATTGTCTCATAAATACCTAAAATATAAAAAATAAATCAGCCAAAAACCAGAGCTGAACAGAAAATTTGACAAGCAAACACAAGAAGCATGAGAAGCTAAACATGGGAAAGAAATCATAAGGAACTTGTCAAATTTGAATTATTTACATGCCAATATGGAAAAACGATAATAGTAACTTATGAAACC
>JAQQSW010005686.1:0-14126 GCA_028646575.1 Pseudocheirus occidentalis | reverse complement strand
CACTTCTCTTATTTGGTTTTCAAAGTCCTTTCTAAGTTGATTCATAGCTAGTAGGCATTCTTCCAGTGTCTTGGAAGCATTTGGTGAGGGAGTTCTGATTCTGTTGTCTTCCTCCCACTCCATGCTTTGATGCTTTTTGTCCACAAAAAAAGGATTCTAGAGTTTTATTGCTGTTCTTACTTTGGTTCCTTTTCCTCATGTTTGCCAGTCTATTAATTGCTTTTTTTTTTTTTAACTCTGTGGAACTCTGCTTCCTGGGGGGAGGTGGGGAAGCTCTGTCCCAAATTGCTGGGGCCTTCACAGCTGCTGGAGCTATTAATGGGGTGCTGCAGCCCCCCCCTCCACTTTGGCTCACTGAAAGCACATCTCAGGACCACCACTCAAGACCACGATCAAGATCCAGGCCACTGAACGCAAGAACCCTTGGCCCTGACTGATTGCCTCAGCCCCCCCCTGCTATCTGCAGGCCAGGGGCTCTGAAGCATCCCAGTGGAGGCCTCTGATCCTTTCAGCTGTTCCTGCTGCCACAGCCACCTCCTACTGCTTCCTTGCCCTGGGAGCAGTTTGGCCAGACTGCTCTTCTCCCCCAAATTTAGCAAAATCCACTGACCTTTCTCTTAGCCTTTTTTTTTCTTCTGGCCTGATAAATGTGGTAACTGTGTCTCCAGTGCAGCAGATATGCTCTCCTATAGACTCAGTTCCACCTGACTGCCCTGAGGCCTGGCCACGCCAGAGGTTTTGGGTTGGGCCGGCCATGGCTCCCAGACTGCTATGCAGAACCCCACCTGCTGAGCTGCCTGTAGCTACAGATGTGTTTTCTGTGTTTTTGGAGAGCTTTGGTGCTTGAAAATTTGTTTAGTGTCCTATTTTATGGGTTTTTAGGGTGGTTGTGTGGGAGCTGCAGAGGTTTGCTGCTTCTATGCTGCCATCTTGGCTCCATCCCCCTGTAAAGTTCTTTCTACATGCAACCAGGAAATAAGATATATAGGAAATGGTCTACAGAGATCCATCTTTTCCCCACAAGAGAGTAAGGTGGAAAGGTGGAAGGGAGGAAGAGGGTATGAGGGGGTAGAAGAGAGGGTAGACTGGGGGTAGGGGTAATCACTATGCTTGCCATCTTGGGATGGGAGGTAGGGGAGAGATGGGGAGAAGATTCAGAACTCAAAATTTTGAGGAAATGAATTTTGAAAACTAATAATAAATAAATTCTGGAAGAAAAAATAGAAGAAATTTTAAAATGGAGGTAAGATGAGGTTGACAGGCACTGATTAATCCTTACTCCCATAGGAATTATCTCAAAGAAAGAATAACATGTACATCCAGTTGGGTGTAGAAATCTAAGTTACTGTATAGGAAAATAGAAAAAGAGAAGGAGAGAATGAGAGTGGGGCTGATATAAACTAAAGTGGATTCAGGGAGGTTGTGGTCAAAGGCAAAAAAAACTGTAGAGGAGGGAGGGGAAGAGGGAGGGGTAGAAGGAAAAGGAGAGGGTTAGGCAAAGGAAAAGGCAGAAGCAGAGGGAATAAATAGGAAAATACACTGTTTATAACTGTGAAAATGATGAACTCACCTACAAAACAGAAATGGATAGCAGAATGGATTGAAAACCAGAAACCATCAAAATGATATTTACAAGAAACCTACTTGAAATGGTAGAAATCATACAGAGCTAAAATAAGGGGTGAGGGCAGACTCTACTATGCTTTAGCTGAGATTTTTAGAAATGCCATAAAAACTAGAAAGCATCTTGGCAGAAATAAGATATAGAACAGCATCTCACACATATATCAAATTAAGCTCAAATTGGGTGCAGAAGAGTGCACCATATCATAATTGTGGAAGACTGCAATAATACCAGTCAGATGTGTGGACAAAGAAATTACTATGACTAAATAAAAGATAGTGTTATGAGATATAAAGTTGACAATTTTGATCATATTAAATGTTAAAAGTTTTTGCACAAATGAAACTGATGTAGCCAAGATTAAAAGGGAAGCAGGAAATTGAAGAGAAATTAATGTAGTAAATTTCTCAGATAAAGCCTCATTTCTCAAATACTGAGTCAACATTTTAAGAATATTAGTCATATTACATTATATGTAAAGTTTACAAACAAGAAAAATCTATCAAATTCCACCATTGTTAGTTAGTACCAAACAGTACCCTAATATTCCTTTAGTCCAAAGATAATTAATTTTAAAAATAATTCAAAATAATTTTTAAAATTATTTTAAAACATTGAATTTAATTATCAACAAACATTTCAACACAAAAACCCTAAAAAGTAGCTTCCTTAAGAGTATGGAAATAGGTATGTATTACACATAAGTTGGATAAAATAAGAAAAATGAACTTGTGGAGTTGTGAATTGATCCAAAAATTTGGGAGAACTATTTGGAACTATATCCAAAATACAATCAAACTGTGCATACCCTTTGATCCAGTAATGCCACTTTTAGGTCTGTATCCCAAAGAGATCATGAAAATGGTAAAAGGTTGCACATGTTAAAAAAATGTTTATAGCAGCTCTTTTTGTGGTGGCAGAGAATTGGAAATTGATGGGATGTCAATCAATTGGGGTATGGTTGAACAAGTTGTGGTAAATGAATGTAATAGGATACTATTGTTCTATAAGAAATGATGAGCGAGCAGACTTCAGAAAAATCTGGAATGATTTCCACGAACTGATGCTGAGTGAAATGAGCAGAACTAGGAGAACATTATACACAGTAACACAACGTAGGATGAATGACTTTGAAGGACTTACCCCTTCTCAGCAATCCAAGGATATAACAACTCCAAAAGACTAACAATGGAAAATGCTATCCATGTGCAGAGAAAGAACATTGGAATCTGAACGCAGATAGTAGCATACTATTTGCTCTCTGTTTCTTTTTTTATATTGCTTTGATTCTTCTCTCTCATGGTTCCTCCCATTAGTTTTAACTCTTCTTTGCATAATGATTAATGTGAAAATATGTTTGATATGAATATATAAGTAGAGCCCATATCAGGTTACATACCGTCTTGGAGAAAGGGGAGGAGAGGATGGAAAATTCAAATCTCAAAATTTTATGGAAGTAAATGTCCAAAGCTAAAAATAAATTGATTAACAATTAAGAAAAAGTAAAGTGCCTTATTTGTTTCTACTAATTACTTTTGGATCTTTCTTTTCTCTGATTCTTCATTAACTCCATTGACTTAAAATATTTTTAAATTGCCCAGCCCTCTCTCATAACCATTTATACCCTGATCCTCCATCAAGAGAAGAAAATACAAATCACACCCTTGTATCAAATAAGCATAGTCAAGCAAAAGAAATCCTCCGAGTATATTTCCAAAAATGTAAATCTCCTTATGAACCTTGAGTTTATCTCCATTCTCTCAAGAAGGAGGGAAATTACCTCATCATAGGTCTCCTGAAGATATGTTTGGTTGTTGCTTTGATCAGAGTTCTCAAGTATTTTAAAATGACTTTTCTTTATAGCATTGTTAGTGTTAAAGATGTCACTCTGGTTCTATTCACTTCATTTAACATCTATTCCTAGTTCTACATGACTAAGTATTATTGAAATTCATCTCATTTCTTAGGATACAATATTATATTTACATTCCACAGTTTGTGGCCCCAGTTGAAGGGCACACACTTAGATTCTAGGTTTTAATATTTTTTTCCTCTCTGTCTCTGTCTGCACCCCCATCTCTCTCTCTCTCTCTCTCTCTCTCTCTCTCTCTCTCTCTCTCTCTCTCTCCCTCTCTCTCTCTCTCTCTCTCTCTCTCTGACACACACACATCATAGTCCATAAATTTTATCTTATTTTCAGTAACTCCCTCTCCAGTGTTATCTTCCCCCCTTAACTCATCCCTTATCCCTACTTATTTTTTGGAAGGGAAGGGAATTTGCATTTATTTTATTTTATTTTTTGCTCTTTTTTGAGGGGGGAAGGCTGGGCAATTGCAGTTAAGTTACTTGTGCAAGGTCACACAGCTACTAAGTGTTAAGTGTCTGAGGCTAGATTTGAATTCAAGTCCTCCTGACTCTAGAGCCAGTGCTTTATTCACTAAGGCACTAAGCCACCCCTCTACATTTTCTTTTCTAGATTAATTCTAACATTCTACATTATTCTTTGTGTCTTCAGTGTTCCTGTTTGTTTCAGATAGGACGGAGATACATCTTTCTTATACCTGTTTTCCCTCCTCCCCTAATTATAAAAAACAGCAGATTTTATCCACTTCTTTTCTATTAGTATATTTATTTTAACCTTTCTTCTTTTTCCCCTCTTGAAACTCTCAGAACAAAACCTATTCAACCTCTAAGACCTTACTTCTTCCTTAATTAACTCCATCAAAACACTTCAAAAAATTAAGTTTCTGAAGTGAAACATTTCTTCCCTTCATTTTAGAATGTAAGATATTAGTTATCATGCAGCTACTTACAACTAATCCAATAAATTTACCCTTCTAGGTTTAATTTTTTTAATTTCAAAGTTTCCATTCAGCTCTGATATTTCATCAGGAATGGTTGGAAGACATATTCCATGAATATTCATTTATTTTTCCTACTGGCTTATAACCACATTTTGTGGGTAAATAATTCTTGTTTGTAAGCCTCTACATTTGACTTTAGGAATATACTATTGAGATTTCCTCTCATTTATAGTAGAAGGTACAAGGTCTTTTCTGAGCCTAAACTTTGAATCTTCCTTAATTATTCCCCCCATAACCACCTCAAATACCTATAAAATATGACTCTAAACAAATTTTAGACCTACAGAAACCACAAAATGACAGAGAGAAATGAATCTCCCACAGAAGGCAGCCTGGCAGGCAGACAGGAAGGATCCAGTTTGGGGGAGGATTGTAATTAGAGGTACACACTTTTGTAAAGGGAAAGGGTCAAAGTGGAGAATAGAACAAGTGGGGGTTGGGATAGGATGAAGGGAAATATAGTCATTCTTTTATAATATATCCACTATGGAAATGTTTTGTATAACTGCACATGTACAACCTATATTGAATTGCTTATCTTCCCAGTAAGGGTGGGTGATGAGGGAGGAAAGGAATGACTCTGGAACTCAAAATTTTAAAATAAAATGTATTATATATATATACACACACACATATATATAAAATATCAAGTAATATATCAATATGATATTTTAATATATTATATAGTACATCGATATTATAATTATTAATATGTTATTATATCATAATTATTATCTATACATATATAATTATTATTTACATGAAACTGGATGATTGAAAAAGATATTTTCTTTGTTTTGAAATCTTTGAATTTGTCCAGAAGTTGTCAATAAGTGGAAGATCTGTTTTATCATAATTTAAAAAAATCATTACTGTTTACAGTTTTAATCAGAGATCTGAAACTTTCTGTGGTAGCTATTTTTCCATTTGTATTATTATATGCACATAAATTGTTCTGCTGGTCTTCCTCATTTCACTCTGTATCAGTTAATGGACGTCTTCTCATACTTCTCTAGTTTGGTCATATTTTTTATGTTATAATATAATTCCATTACATTCATACACCAATGTGTTTAGTCATTCCCCAAATTATGGGTCTACTGCTTTGCTAATCAAAATGAGTTATTACTGAAATACTCTTGAATAGATGCATACCGTCTAGACAACTTTAGTGAGAAGGTTAAAGAGACCAAACAATTAAATCTATATCTTCAAACAATGACCCTTTCTTTTGGTCCCAGTAAGTCAATAAACATCTATTAAGTGTTTACCTCTGTGCCAATTACTGTTCTAAGAATCAGAGATACAAATAAAAGCAAAAGACAAACCTTGCTTTTGAGGAGTTCATAGTTTAGTGGGGAAGACAAACTGGAAACCTTTCCAAAAATGATATAGAGAGCATAAATTGAAAACAATTAATAGAGGAAAGGAACTGGAATTAAGGTGGATCTACTAAGGCTTCCTGTGGGAGGTGGAATTTTAGCTAGGACTTGAAAGAAGGCAGGAAACCTAGGAGTCAAAAGATGAGATGGGAAACCATTCTAAGTGTGTGGTATACATACAGTAAAAGTGCCAAGTGTCATAAAATGTGTCCTGTACAAGAAAGAGCAAAAAGCCCAGTGTTACCTAGTTGCAAAATGTGAAGGGAAGGAATGGGTGGAGATATAAGAAGACTGAAAAAGTATGTGTGCAAGATCAGGTTATCTAGAGGATGAGACTTGTGAATATGAAATTGTTAATGCCTTGTTTGTGCCAGGCACTGTGCAAAGTGCTTTATCCAAAAAAAATCTCATTTGATCCTTAAAACAAGCCTGTGAGGTAGATTTTATTTCTCCCGTTTTACAGTTAGAAAAACTGAGGCAGTCAAAGGTTAAATGACTTGCCCAGGGTCACACAGCTAATAAATATTTGAGTTTCATTTTGAACTTAAATCTTCCTGACTCAAGGCTCGGTCTATAATCCATTGTACCAACTAGCTATCTTGAACTGCTTAGAACTATTTGACCACAAAGTGGAGGATTTAGCATATCATTCCAGAGGCGATTGAAAACTACTGGGGGCCAAGATAGTGCCATAGAAGCAGGAAAACTCCACAGATTCCCCCCATATCCACCTCAAATACATATAAAATATGACTCTAAACAAATTTTAGACATACAGAACCCACAAAATGACAGAGAGAAACAAATCTCCCAGGGAAGGCAGTCTGGCAGGCAGACAGGAAGGATCCAGGTTGGAAGTGAGGGTAGTTAGAAGCACACACTTTTGTAAAGGGACAGAGTCAAGGTGGAGAATAGAACAAGTGGGGGGCAGGATAGAATGGAAGGAAATATAATCATTGTTTTACAATATATCCACTATGGAAATGTTGTACACATGTACAACCTATTTTGAATTGCTTATCTTTCCAGTAAGGGTGGGTGAGGAGGGAGGAAAGGAAAGAATCTGGAACTCAAAGTTTTAAAATCAAATTATTATCTATATTATATAATACATAATATAATATATATTATACATAGCATATATGTATATATGACTATATATGTGTGCATGTGTGTATATATTATATAATACAGAATATAAAAATAATATATTATATATGTTACATAAAATTACACACATATAAATATATACAAATGTGTGCGTGTGTAATTTACATGCAACTGGGAAATAAGATATATAGTCACTGGGGTATGGAGACTCATTTAGCCCTCCTTGAAAGTTGGAGGGATTGTGGGAGAGGACATAGGAGAGAGCAGATTGGGGGAGGGGATATAGAATAGGATCGCTGTTTTGAGTTTTGGGTAGAGGAAAGATGGGGTGAAAATCTGTAACACAAAATCTTGTGTAAATTAAAAATGAACTTTAAATTTAATTTAGAAAAAAACAAAAAGAAAACTACTGTAGTTTATTGAGGTGAAGGTTAGACTTGGCTTTAGAAAAGTCACTTTGTCAGTTGAGGAAAAGATAGAATGTGGTTGGAAGAGATTTGTGGCATGGAGATCAAACAGCAGGTTTTCACAATAACAGGTATGAGGTGATGTGAACCTGCAGATTAGTGACATGTAATGTAAGGAAAGACATGTAATGAAGGGAAAATCAGCAAGTATTAGTAACCATATTTAATTCATCACAATAATTATGATAAAAGTATTATAATCAGACAGGTAAATATCTCATTTTTGGACAAAATTCTTATCACAATAACTAAAAAATATAAGTATTACTAGGATAAGGCCATTGGAACATTTTTATTGAAATGCTACTTTTTCATAGCTTATAGGGGGAAGGGAATTAATTTACCATTAACTTACCAATGTAATTTAGTAAACTAGTGAATATATGTATGTATATGTGTGTTTGGGCATGCATGTATGCATGTGTTTATATATCTGAGTTTGTTTATGTATGCATGTATAATATATACACATGCACCCACATATACTCACGTATACATGCATATATACATAAATGCTTATACACATATATACATGCACACATATGTGTGTGTTTATATTCACACATACACACTTGTTCTCCTACTGCCTCATTCCACATTAGCTCTCCAACAATCCATTTTATCCCATTTTCTCAAACTATTTGATCTCAAAGTGTTACTCTCATAAAAAGTCCTTTAGCATCCTGGGATCTCTAACTCCCTGAACCACCATGGGTTATATCTTGAATAATCCCTACCCTTGTTCTAATGGCACTGTCTGTGATGACAAATTTGCTAGCTAATATTCTGCTCATAAAGATATGTTTGTGCTCCTGCCTACCCCACTACCATTTGGAGTGAGGGTAAGGCAGTGGTTTAAATAACTAAGCTTCTTGATAAATACCCAGGATTTTGATTTTATATTCTTTTGACCTCCAGGTTTTGTCTAGAAAACATCATACAAATCATTATTATTATGCATGGCATTTCTTTGCAGCTACAGGGTTGAAAAGATTAGAGTGGAGGAACAACAATCTGTGAACACATTCATTTTCACTGTTGCTCAAGCAATTACCATGTGATTTAGAGAGATCACTATGGGTCTTTCAGTAAATAAAGCTCTGAGAACAGAGTTTGAGTGTCTTGCACAGCACTTGGTCATGGTTAAAATGTAGTGTCAAAAGTAGGAGGTGGTAGTTCCATGAAATACTGGAATTGTGTTACTCCTTGGGGTATGGGTGAAAATCGCAAAATTATTCCAGTTCATTCAAACAACCATTTGTGAATCAGTTCACTTATGTAGTACCTCATGCATTTTCATTATTATTATTATTTTAATATTAGAGGAAGGGCAGAGTGATAATGGTGAAGTAGCATGAGGAAGTATAATCTGGCTGTCTGTATCACCAAGCAAAAGATTTGGATTACCAGCATAGCAAACTCCACTTATTCAGTGACAGATTAAGGCAAAACATTCACAGAAAAATAAAAAAAAAAGTATAGCATAACTCAATAATTTAATAAGTCCTCAATTCAATTGCAGAGTACCAAGGTCCAAGTACCCCACCCCTGGGCAGTACATTCATTTGGTCAGTCACCCAAAGCCTCTCTTCTCAAATGGAGATTAGTTCCCAACCATATACAAAGCACATTAATTTGGTCAGTGACAGAGCACAAAAAGTCAAAAGTTTCCCACCCCTGGATCACAACTGAATTACAATACCATCCATTAATGCCAAGCACTTTCTCAAAAGGGGCAGGAGAGCACAAAAGGCCTTTCACCTTTAAGCTACAACAAGGTTAAGAAATCATCACAGCATTTCATACCCAAGGAGAGATCTTTTCTTCATCTTGACAGGAGGCAAGTATTTAGAAATCTCTGTTCCCCAGGAGACAAAGCTTAATAAAGCCACAATATACATTGCCAGTGTCCTCATCAGTCCATTCTCTGCCTGAAGAATAGTCCCAGAATGACTGAAAACATCAGCAACACCCTCTTCCAGGATTTCTGGACACATACAACAAGAAAACCCTTCTTCAGGACTTCTGATCCAATGGCAAGGTTCCAGGACCTCTGCAACAACAGCACTGTCTTTCACCAGCAGAGGAATTTGGCAAAACAACATCAAAACAGACAGACAAAATACCAGCAAGACAGCCATGTCCCCTCAGTCCCTGGCAGCTCCTGATGGCAGTTCTCAAAAGTTCTGGGCAACTCCAACTGGCCCTCAGCAGTCTTTCTCTCAGCAACACTGGCCCCTGGAAATTCTCTCTCTGCCTCTACAATACTGCTCCCCAAAAGTTCTTCTACCTCTCTACTTGGGCCTTTGCTCTGTTTGGGCTCCTCTCTAAATTCAGGGCATCAGCTCCTCCTAGTTCAGCCCTTTCTCTTCACCTCAACAAGTCCATCCCACAAGTGGGATTCACAAGTTCTGGGTTTTAACACTCAACCTGAAAACCAAGCCAAAACTTCCATTACCATTACACTCTCCCCCCAAACCTTTTCAACAAAGATCTAGAAAATGTACCAAATGAAAGTTCATTGAGAAATCTGAGCAAAACTCATAGAGATTCACTTTTTCTAGTCCAGGGTAGCTGATGTCTGGTCAGAAGCATGCTGCTTGCAGAGAACCTTAATGCCTCAGGAATGACAGTGAGCTGAAAGTGGACATTAGGTCAGTAATCAAGTAGATTGAAAGAGATTCTAGGAGGTCCCTGAACTAGTACAGGATATAGTCATAAGTGCCATCTGACAGTTCTATTACCCACTACACAACTCCAGGTTGTATTGAGGAGGTAAGTGATCTGCAAACAGGGGAAAAACAGAGAAGTGACCACTAGCAGCTCCTAACAATATCCTGGACTATGACCAAGTTGGAAAGCAAGGGATAGCTATATGATTCTGATCCTGGGAGCAGAAAGGGGTCTCAATTCTATTTTCCAGTGCAGAGTGGTAGTTTATGGAGGAAAATTCAGAGAAACCACATAACAAAAAGCAAGTCTGTAGCTCAACAGTTCTCACCTCCTAGCATTCTAATATTGATTGAGTCCAATAGCAGTCTATTGAAACTGAGAGAAATAGACAGATCTAAATGTAGGGCAGGAACTTAGGAGTTCAGACCAGGAAGGCAGTGAGAAGAGTTCAGGCCAGATCACATCAGTTTAGGAGTGCTGAAAGGTAGCAGACTCCCAGACTATGCAGTTAAATAAGCAAGTACAATAGAATTTTAGGTCAGACATTTCCCTAAGAAATATGCAGGGCACAACACTAACATAAAGTCCAAAGTCAAGAAGTAGTTTGAAAGAACGAGCCAAAAGGAATATCAATGTAAATATCTGTTATGGTGACAGAAGAGCTGAAGGTATAAACCTAGAAGAGAATAACTCAAAAGTATTTTAAAAAAATGCAATTTGAACACAGGTCCAATAAGAATTCCTGGAAGAATTACAGTAACAACTAAACAAAAACAAAATAAGTAAATTTAAAAGTTTGAAATATTTTTTTAATGAGAATAGTAGAAATTGGGAATTGAAATTAGGATTAGAAGAAACATACATAAAGAAAATTAACAATTTATGACAAGAGGTAGAAAGCCATACCAAAGGCAATAATATTCTGAAAACCATAATTGATAAAACATTCATGACTCCATTAAGAAAATCACAATGTAAAAAAAACAGAGATATGATAAAATATTTCATAAGCCAGCAAAACAAATTTAAAAACAGAAGAGAATTAAAATATTTCATAGTAAAAACACCCAATGTGCCAAACAAATCAAAGATAGATTATTTTAAAATGAAAAAAACCATGACTAAAAAGAATAGATATCACATATCAAGAAATTGTAAAATAAATTTTCCCAGATATTTTAACAACAAGAGAGAAAAGGAGAAGCTGAAAGAATCTACTGACAATATCTTAAAGCAGACTCTAAAGCAAAACCCCCCAGGACTCAAAGCCAAACTTAGAGCTCTGAGGTGAAATACAAATAATACTAATGGCCAGGGGAAAAACAGTAACAAACAGAAGCATACATGTGTCCAAGAGCTAGAGTTAGGGTCACACAACTTTTTCTCAAACTACAACTTTATAGGAGAGGAAAGCTTGGAACATGAAATTTCAGGACACAAAATATCCAACCTAAGAAAGATAATAATTTATTAAATTATAATATATAATATATAACATAATAAATAATTTATTAAATAAAAACCCTAATTATTATTTTATAAGAGGAGAAATGATTATAAATGAAAAAAATGAAGCCTGAGCAGTCACAATAAAAAGACCAGGGATGACTAGAAATTAGACAAACAAATGAGATTAATGAAGAGAAGCATGAAGAGATAAACATAAGTGTGCAATAATATGGAACTAACCTGTTTAAATTCTTTTATGGGAAGATGATGCATGTTGTCCCTCAGAATTCTTAAAAGTATTACAATTAGAAACCAGGAATGGGAATGTTTCAATTATTTGGTGATATTAAAACATGATGAACATGGTAGAGAAGAGGAATCTAGTAAGAGAAGAAAGGAAGGGGAAGGAATAAAGGTGAAAATTACCTCCCATAAATGAGGTAGACAAGAAAAAGTCTATATAAGGAGAAGGGAGTGGGACAGAGTGAGGAATACTTGAACCTGAGGTTGCATCACTGTAAAAGCAATCAGTTTAGCAGATACTTATCACTTAATAACTTAGGGCTAAGTATGAGCTCTGTCCCCTGTTGAGAGAGTGTGAACTCTCCTGTTGACATGGAAGAAGGTGATTGGCTGAGACAGGAGGCCAGTGTATGTATATAAAGAAGAATTCTATAGACAAAAAGACAGAATTGGAATTTTCTTGTTGGAGGAAGCAGGATTGTCTCAGCATCTGGGAGCTGGACTGCTGGACTGCTGGATTGCTGGACTAAAGAAGTGATTTGGAGTTTTCTTGAGAGAGAGAGAGAGAGAGAGAGAGAGAGAGAGAGAGAGAGAGAGAGAGAGAGAATCTTCAAGTATCTGGAAGCTGACAGAGAACTAAGATGGAATTTTCCTGAGACTAGAATCTGGTGAAGGCCACCCAGAAGATTGACATTCCTTCTGGGTCCTAGGGCCAGCTGAACTGCTGGAGGACTGAAGATGCATGACCAGGATAAGACTTTTTTGTTTGAGGCATGGCTGATCCTTGAGTTCCAGGTAAGAGAAGTGGTGAAGTGTTTGAGATGTGCTAGACATTGTGAATTTCAGTGTGTGACAGGGACTGCCCTGAGTACTGGACAAGGACCTGAGAGCTGTCTACCTCTGAGGACTGTACAAGAACCTGGCAGCTGTCTGCTTCTGAATCCAGGTGACTGTTTGGTGGATTCAGGAGGGAGCTGGGACCATGGAAGGCGATCCAGGGCATCACAGAATCCATCCAGAGTCAAGATGAAGAAAAGGCCTCCCCTTGGATGAAACTGAGGTTTGATGGACACTGAGGGGTGGATGGTTTTTGTGGTTTTTCTAATGACTATTTGTCATTGATGATAGTTAGTAATTGTGAATCCAGATTAGTGACTAATTAGGTTAATGTTTGCCCTATGAGTGGAAGATTGATATATGGTAAATTGATTGAATGATTAAGTGAGGGGGGTTTCCCCCTTACAGAAACCAGATGATTATTCTTTTGCTCCTTGTTCTAAATATTGTGATCACTTTAGTGAAAATGGTGTGGCCATCCTACTGTTAAGCTGTTATGAACACCATATTGTGATTTTCTGTGATAAGATGAAATGTTGTGAATATTATATTGTGATATATTGTGAATGTTTGCCTTTATTTGTAATGGAATAAACAGAGTGCTCACTATACTGTGTAATCTGAACCTTAAAAGCTGTTCATAGTAGCATTCTTTGGGGAATCTGCTGGTGCATGACATTATACAATGACCTGGTCACATGAGGAAATAATATACAAACATGTATAGATATACATCTTATACCAAATGGAAAAAGGAGATGACAAATTTAAGGAAAAGGTTGTGGGAAATAAGAAGGCATGTTTAAGGATGGAGTTATCCAGAGACAAAATATCTACATGTATATAAAATACATATATATACATATGTGTATATGTGTTTGTGGATGTGTATTAAAGAGAAATGTGTGGGGAAAATGAAATGAAAGAAAGTAAAGGAAAATGAAGAAAATTTCCATATAAGGAAATAAGATGGATAGAAATATGCAGATAGCAAATAATCACTATAAATGTCAATGGGATAAATCCTCTCATAAAACAGACAATGATAAAAGAATGGATTAGAAATCAGAATCCAACAATACATTGGTTATAAGAACCACATATGAAATGTGTGAATGAAATAGGAATGAAATGAAATAGAAAAATAAATGTGTGGTTAAAATAAGGGACTGGATAGTAAAATATTATGTTTTAACTGAAAGGAAAAGAGGCAGTGGTAGCTATCATGATCTCAAACAAGGCAATTGCAAAAATACACCTGATTAAAGAGATACAATTATAAAACACTCTTTCCACAAACTAATATAAAAACTGGAGAGATGTTAACTGTTCAATAATAGGTTGATCCAATGTGTTAAAAATGGTGGAATTCTCTATATTGATTTACTCATTTAGTGCCATATCAAACTACCAAATTACAAATGCACACCAAAACACTTCTGACATACTACTTCATGTCCTTCAGCAAAAACAAAGA
>JAQQSW010005685.1:0-14127 GCA_028646575.1 Pseudocheirus occidentalis | reverse complement strand
GGGGTAGGGACAAAAAGGGGAGAAAATTTGTAACTCAAAACCTTGTGGAAATGAATGATGTAACCAAGAAAATAAATTAAAATAAAAAGATTTAAAAAAAATAGATTAACTCAACTGGCAAAAGAGGCCCAAAACGCCAATGAGAGGAAGAATGTCTTAAGAAGTCGAATTTGCCAGATGGAAAAAGAATCTCAAAAGGTCACTGAAGAGAATAATTCTTTCAGAATTAGAGTGGAACAAATGGAAGCAAATGACTTTATGAGAAATCAAGATACTATTAAACAGATCCGAACAAACGAAAAAATAGAAGATAATGTGAAACATCTCATTAGAAAAAAACCACTGACCTGGAAAATAAGATACAGGAGAGACAATTTAAAAATTATTGGACTATATGAAAGCCATGATTAAAAAAAGAACCTAGAAACCATCCTTCAAGAAATTCTCAAGGAAAATTGCCAAGATATATTAGAACCAGAAGACAAAATATCAATTGAAAGGATTCACAGATCACCTCTTGAAAAAGATCCTAAAAAGAAAACTCCTAGGAATATTATAGCCAAGTTCCAGAGTTCCCAGGTCAAGGAGAAAATATTACAAGCTGTCAGGAAGAAACAATTTGAATATTGTGGAAACACAATCAGGATTTAAGGGATTGAAAAGTTTGGAATAGAATATTTGGGAGGTCAAAGGAGCTCAGATTAAAGGCAAGAATCACTTACCCAGCAAAACTGAGCATAATGTTTCAGGGGAAAATGTGGTCATTCAATGAAATAGAGGATTTTCAAGCATTCTTGATGAAAAAACCAGAGCCGAATAGAAAATCTGACACTCAAATATAAAGAAGCAAGAAAAGTATGAGAAGGGAAATAGGGAAAAGAAAGCATAAGGCACTTATCAAAGTTGAGCCACTTACACGCCTAGATGGAAAAACAATCATTGTAACTTATAAAACTTTTCTCAGTCTGAGGATAGTTGAAGGGAATATAAATGTATATATATATATATATATATGTGTGTGTGTGTGTGTGTGTGTGTATACATGTACACATACGTATACATACACATATGTATATCAGAGTGTATATATGTGATTGTGTGTATATATGTGTACAGGTATACATAGACAGAGGGCACAGGATCAATTGAATAGGAAGGGATGATATTTAAAAGGTGAAATTGAGAGGTGAGAGAGGAATATAAGAGAGGAGATGGGAAGAGACAGAATGGGGTCAATTATCTCATATAGAAGAGGCAAGGGATAACTGTTACAATGGAGGGGAAGAACAGGAAGGCAAAAGGGAATGAGTCAAACTTACTCTTACTGAATTTGGCTTAGGGAGGCAATGACATACACACTAAATTGGGTGTCTTGCCCTATAGGATAGTAGGAGGGAAGAGTATGAGAGGGGATGATGGAGGAGAGGGCAGGTTGGAGGAGGGTAGTTAGAAGCACACACTTTTGAAAAGGGACAGGGACAAAGTAGAGAATAGAACAAGTTGGGGTGGGATAGGATGGAGGAAAATATAGTCAGTCTTTCATAATATATCCATTATGGAAATGTTTTGTGTAGCTATGCATGTACAACCTATATGGAATTGCTGATTTTCCCCATAAGGGTGGGTGATGAGGGAGGAAGGGGAAAGTACCTGGAATTCAAAGTTGTAAAATAAAATGTTTTAAAAAATTATTATTATCTTTTACATGCAACTGGGAAATAAGATATACAGATGCTGGGGTATGGAGATCCATCTTGCCCTACCAGACAGTGGGAGAGTCTCTGAGGTTGCTTTGAGAAGCATGAGGAATTAGTGAAAATTAGGTCAAGGTTAGGCAGTGGCTTATAAATCAAGGAAGCAGTCTTGAGCTAAGAAATAGTAAAAGGATAAAATTTTCAGTAGGATAGCATGATGGTGATCAGGCAAGTACTTTGCAGAAAGAGCCCATGAAGGTGCTGGAAATCAAGGCAAAATAAATATTAAAAAAGATCAGGCAAGCAATGAAAAAAACAGCTTAAAAATGAGGCAATGAGGAGCCTCAGGTTGGAAAAGGTGCCAACACCAAGGTTCAATCAACCCAGAGATGGCAAGTACAGAAAGAGGTGCACTAGTTCTAAGAAAGAGGATAACGGGGTTCAACCTTGCTGGAGTGGGAAGTGTGGGGTCAGAGAAAAGGGCAGACACAAAATTATACATAAGAATATTATTATTAGTAGCAATAATAATAGCTAGAATTTACATGGCAATGTATCCTTTATAAAGCACTGTACAAATTATGTTATTTTGTCCTCACAGATAAGAAAATGGGTTGAGAAAAGTTAAATGACTTGCCTGTGGTCACACAAATAGTAAGTATTTGAGGCTGCATTTGTACTCAGGTCTTCTGACTCCAGGTCACTGGCTTTATACTTTATACTATACACTATACCTCCTAGTTGCCATATAATCATTGATTATTCTCCAAACGGTTTGGGTAATAGAATCATCATACTACTAGACCACCATTCTTATAGTTATGGGTTTACATTAAGGTAAGGTGACATCAAATCTTTTTAAAAATGAGGTTTTATGGAAATAGCATATATAAGGGAGCATAATTTTACCATTTCACTGGAAATGGAGATTGTTCTATAAATCATTTGACTGTGATAATTAACGTCATTACTAAAGACATTACTTTTACTTGAAGTAAAGCAGTAGCCACACAAACTCCTTGTTTAAACAATCAAGCATAGACACTTCAAAAATATATTTGACTTACGTAGCATCAACACGTTCCACACCTCTGTAGTAACTTATACCATCTGAAGTATTTCGCAGGTGGTGACACTTATCATCAATCCGAAAGGCTGTCTGTTTATCACTTAGATCCTTCTCAAGCTCATGTTGGGCAGCTCTGTCAGCTCTGAAGCAAAAGGGGGAAAACTTTTGGATTTATGTTAAAATTAATACAATTAAATGTGTTTTTATATAAAAACATAATGAAATTTGCTGTCACAGGATCTCACTGCTCAAAAAGTAATCTTTCATTTGGCAAAACAGTAGTCCTATTTGGAACTATTTTTTAAGATATTTATTTACATATACATAATCTATTTATCTCCTACCAATCCTATCTCCTAACTACCTCCTCTACCTCCTTTGGCAACTTGCTGAAGTAGAGAAGCACCTTCCCACAATTTGCCATGTTCCAGAAGACATAGTAATTAAAACCAGAATATTATGCATTCTGTTACTTCTCCTTCCTTGTTTTCTTCTTCTTTCCTTAACTACTTGTCCCCTTTCTTCTTCTCATACTTGAGTATAGTTCACTTCTTATCTCTAATATTTCATTCCCCCGAGTCCAGGAATTGGCCAAAGTTAGAAGGCAAGAGCAGTAGGAAAAGTTCAACATTTCTACTGTGAGCCAGAATCAGTTAAATATAAGAAATTTTGTAGAAGAAATTTCCATCTTAGTAAGAGGTGAGACTATGTGATCTCTAAGGTCTTTTCTAGCTCTGGATTTTGTGATTCTTCTGATTTCTTCTTGAATTATTGGTAATAATTAACATTGCAAAAATGGTAGAATATAGACAGGTACAGGAACTCACCTGAATTCTCCCTCAAAGCACCCCCCCACCAAGATATCTTCAAAAAATGACTCTAAACAAGTTCTAGAGCAGAAGAACCCACAAGAAGATGGAGGGAAACAAATTTCTAGCCCAAGAGAAGTTTGGAAGTTTGGCAGGCAATGTCTCTTGGATCAGGGTGACAAAGAGTCCAGCACAGGTCATGCCAGCACAGAGTGGGCCCCAGCAAACCAGGAGCAGGCCTTACTGATTCAATCATCAGCAGCTTCAGGGGTAGCAGCTGCTTCCAGAGCTCTCAGTCCATAGATGGCAAAGCGTGGGACAACTAGTCAGAAGGAGATTACAGGGGTCTCTTTGGTAGTACTGAAGCAGGACTCTGTTGCTTTGCCCATACTGGGATCCAGGTTGTCCTGGGTAGTAGTCTCAGGGTGAAGAGGACCACTATCATAGCAGAACTTGCAGCCACAGTGGAAGGGGGAGCCTCCTCACAGTTACAGGGCAGAAAAGAATGCCTGTGGTTGCTTAAAGACCAGCACACAGGTCAGGAATGTACTAAACACATCTCCTTAGTGGTTTTCAACCTTCCTAATGCTGCAACCCTTTATACTTGTATGTGGGCATATCTGCATGTAGGCAGACCCACCTAGGGATGGATAGAGGAGTGGTGTCTCGGTTCCTAAGACCATTGGAAATATGTGTTTTCTGATGGTCTTAGGCGACCCCTGTGAAAGGGTCATTTGAACCCCAAAGGGGTCATGACCCACTGTCTTAGATCATATCACCTTTGAAGAACTGAAATACTGTTAAGTTTTACACTTGAATTAAAAATAATTATTTTCACAAGTACAAGATAGTGGGATGAATAGTAGTTCAACTGAAAAAGCTCTGGAGACTAGTGTAATACAAGCTCATAATAAATCAATGGTGTTATATATGAACAACAACAACAAAAAAGTATGAAACCTTAGGTCACATTAAGAGAGACATAATATTTAGGATTAAGGGACATGACAGTCCTCTTATACTCTGCTTCTGTCAGATCCCCTTTAGGAAATATACTAATAATTGAAGAATATTCAGAAAAGCAAAATCAATATGTGTGACGACCAACTTTGATAGATTGGACTCTTCTCAGCAATGCTGAATTATAAGACAACTCCAAAAGACTCATGATGGAGAGAGATGTCTACATTCAGAATAAAACTAGAAAGAACAGAGTTTGAATGCAGATTGAAGCAAACTACTTGCTCTCTTTCTTTTTCTTGTTTGGTTTTGTTTCCTCTTTCCCACTGTTCATTCCATTGGTTACAGTCCTTCTATACAATCAGACTAATGCCCAATGTGAAAGTATTTGCAGATCCTATATTTGATTGCATGCCATTGCATGGTGTGGGGAGGAGAAGGAGGGGAAGAAAATGTGAAACTCAAGGGATTGTGGAACTGCATTTTATAAACTAAAAGTAAACAAACAAATTAATAAAGATAAAAAAATATTTTTTAAAAAAAGAAGAGGGCAGTCAAGAAGGTGGAAAATGGCCTAAAGACCATATCATATGAGGATCAGTTGAAACACCTGGGTAAGTTTAGTCTGGAAAAGAGAAAATTTAAGAGAGATGTGTTCAAGTCAAGTTTGTCTTGTGGAAAAGGGATTAAATTTATTCATTTGGCAGGGCAAAACTAGAAACAATAGGTGGCACAGGTGATAAAGGAAAGAGCTTCCTAACAGATAAATCCAAAATTGGAATAAGCTGCTTCAGAAGGAAGCAGGAAGTAGGTTCTCCTCTCACCAATAGTCTTTGATCAAAGATTGACTGACTACTCTGAGACAGGCTTCTTGTTTAAAATAATGACTTCTGAGATCCCTCACAACTCTGAGATTCTGTGATATCCAGATCTGGGAGAAGTCAGTTTTTGTCTTAGAGAGTGACTGAGAAAGTCTTTCAGTTACAGCTTCTTAGAGTTTTAAGACAGTGGTAAAGTTTTAAAAGATTTATAGATCTATTGATGTGGATATAGACACAAACATACAAAACAGAATCAAATACTGAAAAACTAATGTGCACATCAGGAAAGGCAAAAGTATAATTGTGTTAATTTGATTTCTATATATTTCTGCTTTCATGAGATATTCAGCCTTAATTTCCTCTGTATCCAAAAAGACATGAAAATGCATTTGGATTTTCTAAAGGAAGCCTCCTTAGACTTCAATTAGACTTTATATACTAATACTTGTTATCAAAAAATAAGATTGCTTAAATTCTTTTTCTTTGTTCTAGAACATTTCTGATTTTTATTTAAAACATACACAACTCAGTTTTATGTTATAGAATACAAGAATTTAAGGTTGAATGAATCCTTAGAGATCTTCTGCTGTAACCTTTTGCACAGTGCATAAATTCCTTGTATGGCATCCCTGACTGTATCCTCTTATGAAAGCTGATTCTAATTAGTTTGAAAACAACAAGCCATTTATAACTATAGTGGATATCTTAGCTTCTTGTAAGATTTTATATTTATATTTTTGTATTAAAGTTTAAAAGAAAGCAGGATAGAAAGTTTTAAAAAAAATGTAGAGAGACACAAAAATTTTAAAACCCATGATTAAAAGCAAAGGTAAAATTCTTTCTTACCCAAGTTGAGCAATAGCCTTGTCCAGATGTTGCCTCATTCTTTCTTGACAACGTTTTATAACATCAACTTCCTACTCAATTGAAAGAAAAATTTCATTAATGCTTTCTATTATCAATTTAGATATCATTCAAAATTATTTACTTAAGCACCAGTGATAAAAAAGAAGAAATTCATTTGATTGATTCGGCAGCTAGTTAAATACAGATAGTTATCATGTCAAAAGTTTAGTTTATAACATCCTTTAATTTGTTCATACTCTTCTAAAACAGCCCCTTTGGTGTGCAAAGAAACCATGTTACAAGTTATATAATCCAACACTGTCCACTTTTCTGAGTCCTTTTATTATGGCTGGAACTAAGTAAGAGCAGGGAACATTATTATGCCTATTATTCCAAACAGGTAGAAGATGAAAACCATAATTCTACTTCATATAGCTTATAGTATACCTATGTTTAGCCATGATATGTTAAAGTACAGCTAAAATTTTATTCATAATATCTTCTTTTCTTTCACTTGTATTTTCTTGGAATTGTCCCCTTAAGCCCAAAAATGAAAAAAAAAAACACAACCAGGTGTTTTTAGAATTTTGGTTGGTGGGGTTGGTGGATAGACAAGAAACAAGTTGAAAAAATAACATGGAAATGAAGTTTAAATTCATTAAACCATGTTTGAAGTATGAGAAGCAAAATTTTCTCTTTCATTTCCATAGAAAGCTCCAACAAGCAGCCTGAGAGCAGTGACTGGAGCCTTTTAAGGATATTGGTGTGATGGGTACCACAATATTTAACATGTAGCACACATCAATATTACATTTCAACACATAAGGGCTAAACTTCAGGAAAGTCCTACTTCCTCCCTACCCAAACCGAACTAAAGGTGTTGATTCCTTCCTCCTAAGCCCTCACTCTTGCAAGGACACTTGTAATTTATAATTAACGTGGATACAAAGGTGCCCCAAAGGTTGAGTTGCCCTTTCACTGGTTTATCCTCTAGACTCACAGCAGTTCTCAACCTGTGGGTCTTGACCCCTTGGGGATCGAATGACCCTTTCACAGGGGTCACCTAAGACCATCAGAAAACACATGTTTCCCATGGTCTTAGGAACTGAGACACCACTCCTTTATCCATCTCCAGGTGGATCTGACCATGTACAGATATGTCCACATATGAGTATAAAAGGGTTGGGGCATTAGGAAGGTTGAGAACCACTGCTCTAGAGGCATCCTAAAATACAGAGGTGCCCTAAAGGTTGAGTTGCTCATTCCCTGGCATTCAAAAGTCTCTCTTTATCTTGAAATATCACAAAACTTCAACTTATCCTAAAATTCCTTTTCTCCTCCTATCCTGTTATAAATTCCTTGTCCTCATCCTGTATCCCTATCTTGACCTTAAAATTCACCTTATCCCAACATTTCTTGTCTCCTCTGATCCTGTCATTAAGATTCCCTTGCCCCCCTTTATCTTGTGTCTTTATCTTGCAAGATTTATCTTGTCCCTAAATCTCCAACCCCCTTTAGAAACCCTAAAACTTATATCACCATTCTATAGATTGTATAGTTTCTGGATGTGTAAGTCTGATCCTTGTCCTATATTATGGCCTTTGTTTAGCTCATTGCTAAGACTCAGGCCCATATGCTTTTGCGTCAATAAAGCTTCCTTTGCCTAAAGAGAAGGTCTGATTTAATTCTTTCAAAAATCAGAACCAGCTCTCCCAACCCTGAACCCCAACATAAACATAGCCTTTCTTGTGACTCAGTTTATGATTGTCCAGTTCTGATGTGATTTTTGCATCCTACAGTATAATTTTTGTTTATGTTAGTCTGGTTTTTATTTGGATTGTAGTGTATGCATTTGGCACATATTGAGAATTCCTGATTATCTTACAGAAAGAAGACTTCAATGAGGCTCTTAAAATGAAGAAAATAATTATTAAATATAAATATATATTTCTATAAATCCATGTAAATAATTATTAATAATTACAGATCTTTAGGAGCCTAGAGGTTAGTGGAAAGGGGAAAAGTTTAAACCCAAAATTTTGAGATAGGCATTTATTATTCTAATTTTTCCTCTGTATTAGTTATTTGAATATAAAGAAGCTCAGTTACCATGAAAGAACTGGCACTCTAAATTAGTGATGTGTTGACATCCTTGGAAATTATTTAGTTTGCTCAATGGATAGAGCACTGAACTTGGAGTTAGGAAAACTTGAATTCAAATCCAGGACAAATCACTTAACAGGTCTATTTCAGTTTCCTTACCAGTAAAATGCACATAAGAACAATGACTTTCCATAATTATTGCCCAAGCATAAAATGACACATTTTGAAACCTTAAAGTACTACGTAATTGCTAGCAGCTGTTATTATTGTTTTTTCTGTTGTTACATCACTTCGGAAATCATTTGTATGTCTATAGGACAGTAGCAATATATATCCCCCCTTGACAGAAGAAGGATCCAAGGATGCTTTAGGGGTAGAGGAGAGTGGTGTGGTATTGAAATGTGGGAATACAACAAGGATCTATATGTTCTGTAGCTAGGACAAGACCACTATCAAGACTGCTGTTAAATACTTGCATTTGTTAAGAGTAAGAAAGACAAAAGGAAGATAATAGCTAATATTTACATTTGGGTGGGTGGGATGGACCTGTAATTTCATTAGTTTAGGGGACTCCCAATTAGGAAGCTTCCTTTACTAATGCATTTGCCCTGCAACTTAGATTCTGAGAGCAAACAGTATTAACCATGCTTTTTTTTTCTTTTTAAAAATGCATTTATTTGCTTTTAGTTTACAACATTCAGTTCCACAATCCCTTGAGTTCCAAATTTTATCTCCCTTCCTCTATTCACCCCTCCCCTTCCTTCTTCAGATATTGGTCCTACAAATACTTTCACATTGAACATTAGTCAAGTTGTAAAGAAGGAGTATAAAAAATGTGAACAATGATAAAGAAGGGACAAAAAAAAAACCCACCCCACAATCAAGAGAGAGCTAATAGTTAGCTTCAACATGCTTTCAGACTCTGTAGTTCTTTCTCTGGGAGTGTATATCCCTTTCCATCATAAATCTTTTGCATTTATCTTCTAAACTTATATTGCTGAGAGGAGCCCAGTCTATCAAAGTTAGTAGTCACAAATACAATGTATCTGCAGTTGTGTGCAAAGTTCTCCTGATTCTACTCTCCTCACTCAGCATCAGTTTATTTCTCTCCAAGTTATTATGAAGTCCAGCTGCTCCTCATTTCTTATAGCAGAATAGTGTACCATTACATTCATATAACACAACCTGTTTAGCCATTCTTCAATTTATGGGCCTCCCCTTGATTTCCAATTATTTGTGACCATAAATAGAGCTGCTATAAATATGTTTGTACATATGGATCCCTTTCCCACTATTAACCATGTTTTAAAAATATTTAATGACATTTCAATATAATTGGTTTTCTTCATTAATTTTATGTATTTTATTTTATGTATTTAAAAAGATTACTATCAAAATGATAGGATATCTAGACTTTATAGGACTGCCAAAGAGACTAATGACCCACACAAAAAGGTAAAAATCTGTCTTAGAGAGTTGCAAGGTTAAGTAAGAGTAACACAGTCACTATGTGTATGTCATAAGTAGGCCTTTAACCTAGGTCTTCTTGACTTGGAAGCTAATTTGCAAAGTGTCTTCCTTATAACAATCTTGTGAAGTAGGTAATGAAAACAGAAGAAGCTGAGTCTCACAGAAAAGTTAAATGAATCACCCAGTCAATAAGGTCATATGGTTAATAAGTTGAAGAGTTGGGGCTTAAATTGAGGACTTCTAAGTCTAGTACCCTGTCTGATGGGTGATGGGATTAAGACTCCTACAAGGAAATGACCCTGCCTTTGAAAGCAACCCAGTCCCTGAATTTTCCCATACATTCTGGCAGCCCAGATCCCTGGCCCACCTTGATCCCTGGCCTACTTGATCACTTAATTAGCTTACTTGGCATTTTTTTCACAGTCATACTTGGCCCACTCCATACTACTTAAATTTACTGATCATCCTTAATCTAATTGTCTAATTAGCCTACTTGATATTCCTTTCACTGGGTCACCTGGCCTACCCTAGACATCCTTCCTTAATTGCATACAAATCCTTTCACTGTTCTTTGTATATGAGTCAGTCAGTCTCAGCTCCATTAAGTTGCAGGTTCACTAGGAGCTCTGCTTGCTTCTATTGGTGATACAAAAAATTTGCCCCCTGACTAGAAGAAAGTTGGAGTATGTGAATTCATTCCAGGCTGGTGCCGTTCTGTATCCTGACATTGTAGGATCCCCAGCAATCCCAAACTGCATCATGCCCACTATACAAAATTGCCTCTGAGAATACTAGAAGATTGTGGGCTCAACTTATGAATTCTGTGCATGTAGAAGAATAACTATGAATGTTAACTGACCACTTAATATTTAAAAGTGTGCATTGCTTGGAAGGAAGGAAGGAAGGAAGGAAGGAAGGAAATCCACTTTTATTCAGTGCCTACCATGTACAGGTATTATGCTAAGTGCTTTACAAATATTATCTCATTTGATCCTTACAATATCCCTGGGAAGTAAGTGTTATTATTATCCCCATTTTAGAATTGTGAAAACTGGGGCAAACAAAGGTTAAATGACTTGTTCAAGGTCACATAGCTATTAAATGTGGGGGGGGGTGTGAGTATGGGGGAGAGGGAGAGAGGGGGAGAGAGGGAGAGCGAGAGAGAGAGAGAGAGAGAGAGAGAGAGAGAGAGAGAGAGAGAGAGAGAGAGAGAGAGGAGAAACATTTATATGTGTATTAATGTGTCTGGTTTCACATGGTCTCTCCAACATTAGTTATTTTTCCTTTTTTGTCAACTTACTGGGTGTGAAGTAGAACCTCAGAGTTGCTTTAATTTTAATTTCTTTAGTTATTAGTGGTTCAGAGCATACAGTTCTTTAAAACTTGGATTTCTTCCTTTGAGAACTGCCTATTTATATATTCAACAATTTATCAACTGGGTAATTTATTTTATTTTTATAAATTGGTATCAATTCCTTATATATCTTGTCACTGAGATCCTTATCAGTGAAACTTTGCTCTAAAGATTTTTTTTCCCTGAGTTAACTGTTTCCCATCAGATTTTAGATGAATTGGTTTTGTTTGTACAAAAAAAAAACTTTTCAATTTTATATAATCAAAATTGTATATTTTATTTTTTGTGATTACTTTTACCATTCTTTGGTCAGGAACTCCTTCCCTATCCATAAACTCAAGAGGAAATTATCTTTCTTGTTTCTCTTATTTCTTAATGATGTGACCTTTTATATGTCATCATGTATATATTTGGGGCTTATCTGGAGATATTGGTCTAAACTTAATTTCTGCCAGTTAACTTTGAAATTTTCCCATTCAATTTTGTTTTTGAATACTGACTTCTTATTTCAGTTGCTGGAGTCTTTGAGTTTATCAAACACTAGGCTACTAGATTGATTTCCTCTTTTAATGTGATCCACTGATTAACTTATTTAATCAATATTAAATTATTTTTAACCGAAGAAATTAAAGCTATCTATAGTCATATAAAAATGTTTTAAATCATTATTGATTAGAGAAATGCAAATTAAAACAACTCTAAGGTACCACCTCACCCCTAACAGATTGGGTAATATGACAAAAAGAAAAATATTGGAGAACATGTGGGAAAATTGTTGGTAGAGTTGTGAACTGATCCAACTATTCTGGAGAGCAATTTGGAACTATGCTCAAAGGGCTATTTAAAAACAAGGCTATACCACTAGTAGATATGTATGCCAAAGAAATCATTAAAAAAAGGAAAAAGGACCCACATGAACAAAAATATTTGTAGCAGCTATTTTTGTGGTGGCAAAGAACTGAAAATCAAGGGGATGTCCATCAATTGAGGAATGGTTGAACAAGTAATGGTATATGAATATAATGGAATACCATTGTGCTATGAGAAATGATGAGCACATGGATTTCAGAAAAACCTGGAAAGACTTACATGAACTGATGCTGAGTGAAGTAAACAGAACCAGGAGAACATTGTACACAGTAATAGCAACATTGTGCAATGACCAACTTTGATAGACTTAGTTTTTCTTGGCAATATGATGATGTAAGACAATTCCAAAAGACTCATGATGGAAAATGCTATCCACATCCAGAGAAAGAGCTATGGAGTCTGACTGTAGATAGAAACATACTAATTTTTTTTTCTTTCGTGTAGTTTTTTTCTCTTTTGTTCTGATTTTTCTTTCACAACATGAATAATGTGGAAATATATTTAATATGATCACACGTATATAGCTTATATCAGATTGCTTGTGACATTGGGGAGGGAGGAAGGAAAAGAGGGAGGGAGGAAAAAAATCAGAACTCAAAATTTTTAAAAGCAAATGTTGGGAAAAAAAGACCAATTAGGAATTCAATATAACAATCCAGATGAGAGTGATAAAGGACTAAAGCAAATAATTATGATGATGAAAACATACTTAATCTGATACTCTGAAGCAATAGTGGTGATAACAGACATTCTTGCTATATCTCTGATCTTACTGAGAAGTCCCCAACTCATGGTTCCAACCAATAGAGGATTAGTGTGCCTGTCAACCAATAGAGGATTAGTGTGCCCGTCCTCCAACCCTGCCTCCAAAAATTACTGCTTTCTTTTTTAATCATATTTTTCAATGTGTTGGGAGTAAGGTAGAACTCAAGAGTTGTTTTAAATATAATTTCTGATGAGGTACAGGCTCTGGGACCCCCCTTGAGCTCTCCTTGATTCTTGGAGGTACATGCTCTGGGAAACCCCTTGAAGTCTGATTGAATCTTCCCACTTGATGAGGCATTTGCAGAGGCCATAAGTATTTCATTGTGGCTGGGCCCAAACCTCTGTTACTAGCCTGGCCCTCCATTGTTCATCTACTTCCCACCCTTTATCATATCAAAACATCAATTCACCTTTGCATTGACCTCATTAACTCCTCCTGAAGATCCTCCCCAAACTCATTACTGAAGTCTGACCTCATTGACTCCTTTTGAAGACCTTCCCCAAACTCCTCCTCCAGATCACCCCTAGATTCCTCTGTATATAAGACCCTTTCTTCCCTCCATGTGTGTGAGAGAGCCATAGAATAGCTCAGCACAGACTTACTGTGTGAAAGCGCCATAGAATGTCCTACCATAGACTGGCTCCTAAACAGTCTACCCCATGTGGTGAACTTGAACTTTCAGTAAACTTTGGTTTATTTTGGCTGAGAAGACTTGAGTGGAATTCTTTCCATAGGACCCAGCGTGTTGGTATTTTGGGGTCTCAGGCAACCCTAATCCTCTTTGGGTAACCTCTTCAATCGCCATTAATAATAGCTGTTTGCAGCATTTTAAAAACTTGCATCTGTTGATAGTTTGGATTCTTTAAAAATTCCCTGCTTATATTCTTTAACTATTTATTTGTTGTAGGAATCTCTCTAATTGTTATAGATTTGAATCAGTTCCTTATGTATCTTGTATATCAGACCTTTATCTGAGAAACTTCTGATATTTTCCCTCAGTTGTTTCCCTAATTTAGTTGCATTGTTTTTATTTATTCAGAAGTTTTTCAATTTTATATTATCAAAAACTATATGTTTTAGAGAGGTAGCCTGGTGTAGAACATTTAGCAATACACTTGGGAGTTGAGGACTTGGGCTCAAATTCTTCCTTGCACACTTAATAGATGAATGGTGCTTGATAAGTTCTAAGTTCCACTCCAGCTCTGAATCTTTGATTGAGTCTGTGATTTTCCTTATTGCTTATTTGGTCAAAAGTTCTCCCCCATCACATTTATTTCCTTCTCTGATATTCTAATTTGTTTATGATAAAAACTTCCATATCTGTATTATATATCTATCTATGTATATCTACATAAATATACATAT
>JAQQSW010005684.1:0-14128 GCA_028646575.1 Pseudocheirus occidentalis | reverse complement strand
AAGGAAGGAAGGAAGGAAGGAAGGAAGGAAGGAAGGAAGGAAGGAAGGAAGGAAGGAAGGAAAGAAGGAAGGAAGGAAGGAAGGGATGGATTGAGGGAGGGAAAGAAGAGAGAGAAGGAGAGAATGAGAGACTATTATGTCATATAAACTTTGTCAAGGAAATCAAATTCCAAATTCTTAGCACAGTAACTCCACTGCTTAGCACAGTGCCTGGCACACAGTAGGTGTTCATGTTCATTGAATTAAATGGAATTGAATGTCAACTATATTCTGCAGATTAGTGCATCATCTCTCTGTCATGAAGTGGGTACTGTTTTTCTTCATCAGGTCTCTAGAATTATAGTTGATCATTTCATCAATCAGACTTGTTTGAGTCTTTCAGAATTGGTGAGTCAAAGCCAAAACCAAATAGACATGCACACACACATACACACACATTCAGACCAATATTCCTAATAAATATTTATGCAAAAATTTTAATATTAGCAGAGACTATAGCAATACAACATGAAGATATACTATGACCAGATTAGATTCATACCATGAACTGGTATGGTTTGATATTAGGAAACCAAAGGTTGGTTTGGCATTAGGAAATCATCTTAAGGATCAATGACATGTTAATACAAAGAAGAACAAAAATCACAAATGTACTCTTTCAAAGATATCTGGGTGGCACTGTGATGGCAAGAATTAATCCATGAATATTTATGAAGGAATTACTAATGTCCTAGGTACTGTGTTGTTACTGATAATTCAAAGACAAATGAAATTTTCTTGCCCTCAAAATGTTTATTCTATTGCATGTAACTCTGTACACATGAAAATACATACAAAATATAAATAGTAGAGAATTAGGTAAGGGCATTTTTTTAAAGATGAAAGATATGGTTCTATTGACCTTGAAAAGTTTAGTAAATTATTTTTAAATGTTTTAGTACTCTTTGTCATTTTGTAATATCTATTTCCTTCATATTTTTATCTAGATTGAATCATTCCTTATGAAAATAAGCAAATCATCTGATATAGTGACAATATCTGGTTTTCATTGAACTAACTGAATTTTAAATATCTGAATTTTATGTCCCAATAGTCCCCCACCTCTGCCCTGAGGCATTTTCCTCTGTTGCTTCTGTAGAATCTTAAGTGATTCTTACATTTACTCAAAGTTCAGTTTATTTTAGTTATCTTTGCTTTTACATTGTTGTATTCAATGTATATAATATTCTCTTGATTCTGTTTGTTTTCTGTTAAATTTTTCCTCAATAATCTTTTCATTTTTTTCCCATTTCTAATATTCACAGTTTTTTACTGATCAATAACATTAAATTTGTTCATATATCATAGTTTGTTTTTTCACTTAGTCCCCAGCTGATAGGCACTCACTTTTTTCCAGTTCTTCACTATCACAAAAATTACTACTATGAATATTTTAATATTTTTCATCTCTATGTCTCTCTGTAGTATGATCTCTGAGTCAAAGGATATGAATAATCATTTTTCTTACATAATTCTAAATTGACATGAAAAGATGAGCCAATTTACAGTTTTGTGAACTTTCTATTAACCATTCTGTTTTCTCACATATCCTCCACCAATTTTTTAACCAAGTTTTCTAATTTTTGGTCATCTTTGCCTATTTTCAGGGTTTGAGGTGAAACCTCAGTTAATTTAATTTGCATTTGTTTTGATAACAGTGATTTGGAACATATTTCCAAATGTCCATGGATAGTTGTATTGCCAAGGCAATATTCATAGTACCAATGGCAACTATGAATATGCCAGTGTAGTTCTGAATCACAAAATATAACAGATTATCCATAAAGATGACAAAAGAAAAATATTTATTCAAGTACCAGAAAATCAAATCCCAACACCAGAAAACCTAATCCATTGTGGCAACAAAAACGTTATTGTACCATAACATTGCAGGAGGCAACACCATCCCAAAGCCTTCCCACAAACAAACACTTACAAGTCTAGCTGTCTCCTTACCTGCATATTCCCCTATTGAACTAACTACTCTGACTCCCAGCTTCCTTCTCCACCTTTTCAGGAAACTCTTCTCACCACAGGCTTCATGTTTGAATTTATCAAGGTTCCCAAATATAAGAGAGGCCTTAACCCCAATATTTATTAATTCCCTACTCAACAGTATTTGATTCATTTTTCCACTATATGGTCAAATTGATAAGGGGTCTGTAATCCTATCTGTGTATTTGTTTAATCTGAGCTGGGTCTGGGTCAATTTCCTATTCTCCCTGAAGGTGTGACAAACTTGGATATAAGGATGCAGAAGGATCTGTAGATAGTAGTTCTTTACTTCCTTATTCTGCCTAATATTAAGCCCTTTTTGTCAGTACCTTTTATACAGTTCATTAGTTGGAATACCATTTATTCCTCGCAAATCTACCACCGCTCTCAATAGAGCAGTAAACAATTCTTGTCCCTCTATTCTGACTTTAAATCCATTGGCCATTTGCTCTTCTCTCTTGAGAAAATTTATCTTTTCCCCATTCACTGAGGAAATCTTATGAAGCAATTCTGAAAGAGAGTGCCTTATCCCCCAATTAGCATAGTCAGAATTAGATGGAGGAACCATCTTCACTATGATATTTCTATTAGAAATGACTGTTTTTGTGATAAGCCTCCACATCTCTCATAATGATAGCAGTTTTCATTACCTCCTCCTTTTAACTTTCTCATGCAGTCCCTAAGCTAATACCTGTTCTGTGTCCAGTAGGCCAATAGAGTCAGTAGCATATTTCCTATTACATCCATATGCTGCTAAAGCTAACGAATTGATTGTATTGTTACCTCCTAGTATATGATGATCCCTAAAGGCTTGCTGTACAAAAGGATTGTAACTAATACTTATGCATTTCAAGCAATACATGCTGGCTACCAATACTCCCCCAGCCCCTTCATCACTGATTCTCACCATCCAGGACACTAACAATTGATTCTCCCATCCTTTGGGTAAATTGAATTCATATATCAGTGACCTCCTGCTGAGTGGAATCCTCAATTATCTCCTTCAACACAGTTTGCTGCCCCCCCCATTCCCAGTTCTCCTGCTTTCTTCTTAGTATGGGGTGAAATTCTGCCTGAGAAACCTCATCTAACATTATTTCATTTTCTTCAGTATTAACATTTGCTATAGATTCATGTAGAGCAGAAACTTCACTTTTGCCTGTTTTAGATTTATTTTGAATATACCATTTCCATTTAATTAGACTCTAGTCTTGTATATATCCAATTCTGTAAGAAGCTGGGGTACTCATTACCCAGGTCATAATCAGGATGCCAGGCCTTAATATTACTTCATGGCCCAAAGTGAATTGTTCAGTCTCCACCAAAGCCTATTATGTAGCTAACAACTGCTTTTCAAAAGGGGTATATTGAACTCCAGATGAAGGGAGTTTCCTAGACAAAAATCCTAAGAGTACATTTTGACTTTGGCATTTCTGCCTTAAACTCCAGTTTGCATATTCATCCTGTGTAGTCACATGTAATTCCACCAGACCATTTTTCATAGACCACAAATCTACGGCCAATTGAATAGCAGTCTAGGCTTCTTCAAACACTGCTCAAACAAATGCTGCTCAAGTCCCTATCAAATTCATGTTTCTTCCTAGTGACTTTATATAAGGGTTTCAGAATCAGCTCCAGATGCAGAATGTGGTGCCACCAGTATCCAAATAATCCTATAAACTTTTGGATTGCTTTCTTATTGGTAGGGATAGGAAAATCCTGAATCTTTTGGCAAACTTGTAGAAGAATCTCTCACAGCCCCTTATTCCATTGTATACACCAAAATTTTACATTTTAAGCTGGCCCTTGAATCTTTGCAGGATTCATTTCCCACCCTTTCATTTTCATAGACTCAATTTCTGAATCCTTTCTATTAATGTAAAATTATCTGCAACAGCAGCATACAAGGGGAAAGTCATTTTATTCAACTATCTATAATCCATTGTCATTCTCCACGTCCCATCTGACATTTGTACTGACCAGACAGGATTATTTCATCAAGTGGTTGTAGGGACTAATAGTCCTGCCTCAACATAATCCTTTATAGTATTGCTAATTTCATCTTGCCCATCTGGCACATGATACTGCTTTAAAGTAATTATTTGTAAAGTGAAACATAAGCATCTTTGCAGACCCTCCTTAAAGGACACAAAATAGAAAACTCAAAGTACTCTACCCCTGGGTAGTACATTCATTTAGTAAATCACAGAGTCCTTAATTCAATCACAAAGTACAATCACAAATAAATTACAATTCCATCAGTCATTACTCAACGGAAAATAACACAGTTCAGCAGACAGGGCTTCCAACAATTTGACCATTACATCCATACCTAGTTAGTCAACAGAGAAGGAAGCACCAACATCTGGGTTTTTTAACATGGGGGGCTCAACAGCTTCCCAGAGTCTTACCTGGCCAAATCATATAACTCTTCCCAAAATGAGTCCCAAAGCAAAGTCTCAGAACAGGATCAGTCACTACTCAGTATTCCCAAAGAGGTCTTTTCATCTTGACTCAGGGCAAGTTCTCAAATTCTCTGTATCCTCTTCCATGGTCCCAGATCCTACCTGAATTAACCAAACTGTCTGTTTTCACAATCTGAAGATCTTCCCTGCCCCTAGGCTCTTTGATAGGATTAAGTGACTCTGAGAACCTTCCCTAATTTGAAAATATACTCTGCCCCCTAATAGGCTGAATGTGATAACATGGAGCCTGTTGCAGGAGGCTTATTCTTCAAGAATGCCCACACCTTATTACTTTGTGATTGGGCAGTGGGTCAAGAGGGCTGTGACATTCTCTGATCCAGGATATATGTGTGTGTGTGTGTGTGTGTGTGTGTGTGTGTGTGTGTGTGTGTATGTATATATACGAGACCCTGGGCAACCGTTGAGCCCCCTGGCTTTGAAAATCCAGATGTTGGCGCTACCCTCTCTAGTAACTGACTAGATATGGATATAATGGTCAGATGGTTGGAATCCCGTATGCTGATCTATTTATTTGTCTGCTTGTAACTTCTGCTTGTAACTGTTTGTATTCTCTGAAGTTCAGGGTGCTGACTTTTTCCCCTGAATTAGGCAAATGATACATGTTTGATTGATTAAAGTAATATTGTTAATCCATTTTGAGTTGCTTTCCTTTAGAAAAGCAGATCTAAGAGCCTGCGCTAGCAGCCATTCTGGGTTTGCTAGGGTGCTTGCTGATACACTGCCACCTGGGTTCAAAGGCAGACATCTCCCAGGTCCTTTTCTAGCTCTCCACACACTTCCTATTACACACTGAAGCTCACAGTGTGCAGTCCACCTGAAATCCTTCACAATCTCTATTCCTGGGATCTCAAGTCTTAACAAAGCCACAAGCAGACAAAAGCATCAACCCCACAGTAATGTGTCCTCTGTCAGCTTCAGCTTCTGCCTCCATGTGACTTTCTCTAAGAAATTCTGTCTCAGCTCTCAGTTCTCAATTCTCTCTACCAGCTGCTCTGACTCCAGATGCTTGTCCCAAAAAAATCTGACTCTACCTCTCTGGAGCTTTTCCTTATATACAGTATTGTTCCTGCATATTCAGCCCCTTTCTCTTATGTCAGCAACAGGAGTTCATACCTTGTCTTTCTTTAACAGAGTCTTAATTTGAAACTAGATGCTAAGTACCTCTTAGCTTAGCAATACAAAAGTATCTTCAAATTTCATTACCATTACATTACTTCAGAAGGTTCAGGTAAAGTATTTGGATCCATTTTTATTTTTCCCACTAAAACTGTATTAATTCCTATCTTCCTTATTGCAAATCAGTATCTTTTCTTACGTAAATTTGGAGTCATACCTCTCAATATATCTACTCCAATGACGTATTTAGGAATTGATACAGTTGCCAGGATATATTCTTTTTAAAGTAATTGTCTAATTTTTATTGTTAGTTTGACTTATCTGGTTGCTATTTCAGCCCCTCCCAGTCCTGTGATGGCAATAGGAATTCCATTGTTGGACCACTCATATTTGAGGAAATGGTCCTTGTAATTTATTTATGTCAATCTTCTATATGTCTTTAAGACTTTTATCCCTGACAGTGGATTCAGTTTTTTTTTGTGGTTATCATTTTCTCTTTTTATTTTATCTTCATTAATTTTGTTCCTGAAAAAGTTTTAATTTCTTGTAATTCCAGTAATGTACATTGTCTTCTGTGATTACCTCAATGGCATATTTGGTTAAGATGTCATCATTATAGAAGGTAACCTTTCCTGTTCTCTTCTATTTTTTTTAATGATGTGGTCTTTTATATTCAGATCACATAGTCATTCAGAGCTAGTTGTGGTATGTGATATAAGATGTTAAGAAGATCATCTTTAGCTACCCAACCATTGAGAAGTACAAAGAATATTAGATAATTCTGAGTATATTTTGTTGGTTGTTTTAACACATGTAACTTAGCAAAACCAAACGTGGCCTTAAAGGCATTTATTGGAATATCTTTCATGAATTTATAAAAATTAGAGAAGATTATACAATATTGGAGATAACAATATTCAATGATTTCCTGAAATTCTGCATTAAAACTAAGGAATTTTTGAAATGGATGTGTATGCTTATCTAAAAAGTTCTCTATTGTCATAGAGATTTTTATACATAGAGTCCAAAGAGAAAAAGAACTCCTTAACTCTAGAGAGGTTCTACAAATTGTAACAAATTAAAATCATTGTGGTAATTCAAGCAATCTCAAAACTCTATAATATCCCCTTTCTTAAACCCATAGTTATTAAGAAAAATCCATCCCACACTGGAAAAATCAAAGGGATAATAAATACATATCAGGCAGATTATGAAATTCAGTTGTCAGGAAAGTTCAGTTTTTCTTTAGTCCATCACCATATTTTCAACAGGTATTGTAATAAAGGCAATGAACACATAATAATGAGAGCCCAGCATTGAACAGGGAAAGGTAATCATATGGGATCAAATTTAGAAAGCTGCCCAGTAATTTTTCTTTCTTTTTTGTTTTTTAATCTATTTTCTTTTATTTTTCAGTTCTTAATTTCCTCCCTTCCTCCTACCCATCCCACACCCACCAATTAAAAAAAGGAAAAGAAAATCCACTATTGATATTATAGTCACACAACATAAATTCCCATATTAGCTATATCCCCCAAAAGAGAAGAAAATATACTTGTGTATATTTGACTCTGAGTCTATCATCACTTTCTGTCTGTTTCTTTCTCTTTCTCTTGCTCTCTCTCCCTCTCTCACTCTCGCTGGAGGCAAATAGCACCTTTCATCATGAGTCTTTGGAGTCATTTTAGAGTGCTCTTGATGATCCCACGTTACCTTTGCTATGAGAAGCACATCTCTTTAGTAATAATATTCTCATAGTATTATTATATGGACTCAAACCACTGAAGACATTTTTAGAAAAATCTAAATTGAAGGTGACCTTGCAAGAGCAATAGAAAGATTCATAGGTCTTTCCAATAGGATACTTCTTTCATATTACTAAATCTGACTTTCATGTAAGAAGAGGAATAAAGAAATCGTTGATGATATGCACAAATTGAATGGGTCATGTAGAGAGAATGAGCTATAATATGATGGACAATTAACATGCTGTATTTGGTATAATTGAGTATTGAGGAACAAAGTAGGCCCCCAACACATTGGGAGAGTTCTCTATGAGGGTTTACTTAAGACATGAACAAGAATCAGTCATAAAGAGAAAAAGTGATTGGGTTTCATTGGGTAGTGGTGGATAGCTTTGATCCATCAAGTTTTGGGAGATTCATTTCACAGATGAGAAAAGAATCTTTTCTATGAGTTTCACTTACCTTTCTCTTGTATGCCATTGTGATAGGGGTGGTAGAAAGTGAAGCTTGGGTAAAGATAATGATATTTTGGCAAAATACTTGAAGGACAACATGGTCTATTGCACTAAGAGATAACATAGTAGAGGTTCTGACTCTATCATTACTTTAGCTAAATGACCTTGGAGAGATCCCAACATCAATTCCCACATGTAAAAATGAATCGATTTGAATAGATGGTCTTTCATGTCCCTTCCAACTTTTAGAGTCAGGCTTTAAGAGCTCTGGCTAGATAGAAATTCATCTGAAAAAGATCTGAGGGTTTTAGTGGACTTGCAAGATCAATATGAATGAATACTATGATGTCACAGCAAAAATAAGATGATAATAGAATATTTTAAGAAGCATAGGCTATTCAAGACTTGGGAGATGATAGTCCTGGAAAACTTGAGTGTCCTCAAGAAATTAGATGATCAGGTTGGCAAAAGGTCTTGAAAACATTTCATATGAGGATAGGATGAAGGAACTAGACATATTTATCATGAGGAAGATAAGACTTTGGGTGGCCAACACAGTTGTTCTCATGTGTACAAAGAGCTAATGTAGAAAAAAAGATTAGACTTAGGTTTGTTCTGCTTGGCCTCCTAGGACAGAAAAAAGAGCAATGAGTGAAAGTTGTAAAGCAGCCAGTTGAGAATTTAGGCCAGGAAAATCTATAGAATGAAATCTATCTACAATTTCATCAAGGTATCTCAGAAGGTAGTTGGTTAACCTTCACAGGATGTCTTTAAGCAAAGGTTGAATGAGTATTTGCCTGGTGTGCTAGATCAAGGATTGTTGTTTGTCCTTCATTTATGAAGATGACCGATGACATCATTAGGGTGATGTCTTAACTTTCACACAAAAGGCTGTATTTAAATAAAGCAGATCTGTGCAAAGTTATTAGTCTCCCTCTCTCTTCAAGAGTCATCAGAGGCTAGTAATAAGATAAAGGTCAAGACAAGTGGCAATGTCCAAGCTGGATCAACGATTGTGGTTCAGGTAGAGTTTGAAATAGATATCCTATGATTTCTATGATTCGGGTTTAGTGATTTCCTTTGTCATAGTTATGTTTTTCTTGAAGTGGGGAGGGTGAGAAAACAGAAAGGGGAAGGGAGGAAGTATTCATGTAGAGTCTACTCTGTGCCAGGAACCATGCTAAACATTTTACTGATGTTATTTTATGTGATATTCCCAACAGCCCTGGAAGGCAGGTGTTATTATTAGCCCCATTTTGCAGATGAAGATACTGAAGCAAAGAGAAGTTAAGTGCCTTGCCTGGGGTCACACAGCTAGTAAGTATATGAGACTGGATTTGAACTCAAGGTCTTCCTGACTCCAGGCCCAGCAACAAATATTTACTGAATGGAAATAGTTTTAGCTAACTTCCTCTTCTCTGTTATTTTGTTTAGGATATGATTTTGCAAAGCCAATTGATTCATTGGAAGAGACCTGGAGTTCATCTTCTAAGTTCCACAGGGAAGATAGTGATCGGTAGAGTCTAGGCTTTATTGAAGTGTAACTCAGTTACAAAATTTAATACCTCTGTGTGGAGGCAAGTTTCTTGACTTCTCTCCTGATCACTTAAATCATCTGTAAAGCGGGGATAGTCATCCATGTTTTTTCTTTAAAACCAAACTTTTATTTGCAAAAAAATTATGTAAATCAGTTAGACTCCTAGCAGGTGGGAGGTGAGGCTCTCTGGCATCCTTCTCTACTTTCTTTTCTTCCTGAAGCAATCACTGTTAAGTGACTTGCCCAGGATCACTGAGTTAGTAAGTATCTGAGACTGAATTTGAACTCAGGTCTTCTTGACTCCAGAGCCTGTGCTGTATCTACTGCACCATTTAGTTGCCTCAGAGGATTATTATGAAAACACTTTGTCAATCTTAAACAACTTGATATCAGTAAAGCACTTGAACTGCCTGAAGGCAGAAATACGTGAGTTCAAATCCTGCCTCACATACTTAATATTTTGGTGAGACAAGACAATCACTTAATCCCTCTTTGCCTCAGTTTCATCCGCTGTAAATTGAGCATAATGATAGCATCTTATACCTTAGCGTTGTTGTGAGTAAAAAATGAGATGATATTAGAAAACTCTTTGCAAACCTTACATTGTTAAATACAAATACTGATGATACCGATGCTAATGCTACATTTTCATTTTTAACTGAGCCTCTGATTTCATTTGCGTGGGAAACTCCCTTCACAATGCAGATTGTAACCAGCTCTGGGACCAATAGTCCTTCAGTTACCTTGTAAACAATAAACCTTAAGTGCCTTGCTCAGTCACACAGCCAAAGTGTATCAGAGCCCCAGTCTCCCTCTCAATGGCAGCTGTTAATCATAGTCAGTCTTCATAATAAAACCTAGAATTTATGGAGTATTTAAGGTTTGTAATAGACTTTGCAAATATCTCATTCAGTCCTCACATTATTCCTATTTTAAAGATGAAGAAACTGAGGCAGACAGAGGTTAAGTGACTTGTCCAAGTTCACATAGATAGTGTCTGAGTCCAGATATGAGCTCAGGACTTCCTCACTCCCCGTCTGGCACCTTTTCCACTGCACCACCTAGCTGCCTCAAAAGGCATTTTAACAACAAGGCTTACAAGGTTAGTGCAGTTAGTATAAAAGAAATATTATGCAAAATATATCATATATATTACATTTGTATTATATATGAACATATGAAGTTATATATATATATCAAACTTAATTTATTCATGCTCACACACAAACATATATAACGAAAAAATATTGAGTTGTGCCCCTTAGCTTAGAATCAGGATATAGGCAAGTGGTATTGCTAAGCCTAACATAAAGTGGCACATGCATGAGCATTTTGGAGTAGACTCTCAAGTCAAAGTTTATCTTATTTTTTTTTCCCAAAAGAATTGCTGCATCATGCAACTTTCCAGGGCAACTCAGAAGCAAAAATTGGCATTAATCCTGTGGGGAATAAGTGTACTAAATCCCCCTAATTGTTAAAGCAGCAGGCCTATAATAACCAGATGGGAGGTAATTCCAAGTAAGATGAGGGAAGCTCTGTCAGCATTGTAAACCTAATAAGGTGGGTGATGTGGATCAATTAGTGCTGTCCTTGACTTTCTGCTTCCATTAGAACTCTGAAAGATCATTACTTGCCTCAGGGACATATTTGATTAATGGAGTTTTGGTTAAACAAAAGAAGGGAAATCTACTCATGGTCCAAAATGTGGGGGGAGGGGGGTAGAGGGGAGGCCCACATATATATGTATATTCCTAATGAAATTTCTGCTTCCCAAATTACAAATGAGAGTAAGTTCATACTTTCTCCTTCTGCTGATCTGTGCAACAGTGTTTTAGGACTGTGCTGAGCCAGAAGAACCTTAAACCTGTGCGTGAATATGTTTTAGCCACGCCCTTCCCAACCTGGTAGGAAGTTTTCCAAGGTCATTAGCATACTTACTGTGACAGCTTTAGTCTTACTAAGAGCAAGGTACTCGGGCACCTCACTGTTAATAAGCTAGAAAGAATGTGAAAATTTGGCAGAGAGAAAACAGTCAGCCAAATGCTTCTCCATCATTAGTGAGATCTGAACGTTCTCTGGTGCTTTTCACATGATGGCCTCACACATTTTTCTCCTCTTTCATTAAAAATTAACTTCCTCAGCTGCTTTTAATCTTCCAGTCGCACTTGTCTACTGTGCTAGCCCTCTCTTTCATGTGAAGAGGCAGGTGGAAGGCACTGAGCTTTCTGAATCTGCTTTGCTTGGCAAAAAAAAGACCCTATTTTTCCTTCTAACCGCTGCCTTTCTTTCTCCCTTGGGTTCACTACATTGTACACATTAAGCAAATTTTACAAACTAAAGATGTTCTTTCTGTCTATTATGTTCCCCTTGAAGTGAAAGCAATGAGCTTCAGTCTATTTACTGTACTGTTCTTTACAATTAGTTTTAAAATGTATGGCAAGAATTCTTGTACTATAAATCCAGTCTATAATTCTTAGGTGTCTTCTAATGGTTATGAATCCCTGGAGTGGAGTTGGAGATACAATATATAGCAACTCAGTCTGACTTCTCTTTTAATAAACTCTATTGTAAAGCCTCATTTAAGCCCTTTTCTTCCTATCCCTTTCGGTCCTCCCTTTACCAGACCTATGATCTGCATTTGATCAAGTTTGTTTTTATCCACATCGCTGAGCTAACTGTTGTTGCTGAATCATTTCAGTCCTGTCTGACTCTTTGTGACCACATCTGGGATTTCCTTTGTGACCTCATTTGGGCAAAGATATTGGAATGGTTTGTCATTTCCTTTTTTTTACAGATGAGGAAACAGAGGTAAACAGGGTAACTTGCCCAAACTCTCACAGCTACTGTCTGAGGCCAGATTTGAATTCTGGAAGGTTAGTCTTTCAGACTCCAGGCTCAACACTATCCACTACTCCACCTTGCTGACACTAATTGCTTGTATCTTCTATTTAGCATTCCATATACTTAAAGAACTCTTACTGAAGGATGACATTTTTGTTTGTTTCTTTCCAAAGTAGCACTTCTTAAAATTGTGTATAAATGTGTTTACAGCTAAGTCCTCAGTATTGTGAAAGATAAATCACTTGAAATGGTTGTATGTATTTGAATGCACACTATTTGAAGTAATACATATATATGTATATATACATATATGTATGTGTGTATATATACATATATGTATGTATGTATATACTATAGTCATTGGTTCCAGCCTAATGGAAATATACAATGCAAATTTGAATAATGCTACCAATTCAGAGGATTCAATATTTGCACTAGTAGTGACCTACCTGTACCTAAGATAGGCCATGCAGTCATTAGTATCCTGGGGGGAAAGAGACAGTGAGGGCTAAGTCAAAAGGCAGAAATGGTTAATTTGTCATCATATGGAAAAAAAAAGTCTTCTCCTTTGTATTCCTTCAGCAAATGATCAGTGTGGGCTTGACTTGTTTTAGGAAGGAAAAAATGAAAACCTAGTACAAGAGATATCTATAAAGGAAATTAAGTAAGTGCCTCTTTACTACTGTCATCCAATTCTAGCACTTTGTTCTCCCTGATGTTACCTGGGAAGTCAAAAATATGGGGTAAATCCTATTTCCTAATCTTACCTGTCAAATGGGCATCCCACCTCACAAGTCTTGTCTGCTGTTCTCAGCACCTGGCTCACACTAAGTGAGAGGTAGAATAGTTTATATAAGATTGTATGTCAGCAGTGGCATTGTTTATCTACATCCAGATTTTTCTGCATATAAGTCAGGTCTATTCTCTGTTAAAAATTTGGTGAAATTTTCAAAGTGACAATGATAGGTGATTTTAAAGGGTTTCCTAGGGTTCTTATTAGTCCCTACATTCCAAAGGACTCCAAAAAGGTTTGGGTTTTTCAGTATAAACTTTAAGATCAATATCAAAAAGATTCAAAAAGTATTTGTGCCATGGAAAATATTTAGCACTGAGAACACAAAAAAAGGCAAAAGACAGTTCCAGGTGTCAAGGAGTTCATTGTCTCTTGGAGGAGAAAACATCCAAACAAGCTCATATTAAAAAGACACCTACAAGATAAATTTCCACACGTTTCTATGAAACATTCATAGTGCCACTAGAAGAGACAGAATACTGGGCTTACATTGCTCTGTGCTTCTATATTGTTAAAGAGAGCAGTGTCCAAATTAAGCAGTTGAATGAAGTGTCACTTTCTCATTTTTAGAATATAAATATTCTGTCTAACAATGTATATAGCTACTGGGCAACACTTCAATTCACTCTGTACAATAGTCTGGTTGTATAGGTGTTATAGCCAATAGAGTGAACAATGAGAAAAGAGAAACAAAAACCAAACATCGAAAAGAATGATAGCATGCATTGCTTCAGTCTCCATTTAACCTCTCGTCTTTCTGGATCTTTCTCTGAATGTAGACATCTCCTTCTGTCCTGAGATTCGTAGAGTTGTCTTTCAACTGTGCCTTTCAACTGGAGGAGTCCAGTTTTTCAGTTGGTCATCACACATATGATGTATCTGTGACTGTGTACAAATTTTTCCTGGTTCTGCTCCTCTCACTCAGCATCAATTCTTATAAGCCTCTCCAGGTAATTATGAAGTCCATCTCCTTTCCATTTCTTATCGCACAATAATATTCCATCACATTCATATACCATAACTTGTTCAGCCATTCCCCAATTGATGGGTATCCTTTAAATTTCCAGTTTTTTTTCACCACAAAGAGAGCTGCAATAAATACTTTTGTACATATGGGACCT
>JAQQSW010005683.1:0-14128 GCA_028646575.1 Pseudocheirus occidentalis | reverse complement strand
TTGTACAATGCCTGACCTATAGTAGTCATTTAATAAATGCTTGTTGACTTGATTTGGAGAACAAACCAATCAGATGAGAGGCTTGAGAGAGGGAGTTCAAATAGTAAATTACTGCAATAATCCAACTGAAAAGTGTTGAGGACATAGAGTGGTTGTGTGAGGGGAGAGAAATAAATGAAAATGAGAAATGCTGGAGCCTTTAAATAGGCAGCACTTCATTGGATATGGAGGGGTAAGAGGGAAGAGTTGGAGATGCCAAATTGGGTGCCTAGAAGAAGGGTGACTAGAAGGTGTTCCACTTGAACATGATCTTATTTTCAAGGGAAGGATTTGGGGGTAGATACCCTCAAACCTGGAGGCCACCATTATTGTCTACCTTTGGGACCAGTCCACATAGAGGGTAAGTGGAAGGCTCACTGAAACATAGGGAGCTAGGGAAAGTCCAGATCAGGCCTTCCTTTTTAGACATCCTATAAGCTCCTTGAGAACTTGAGGGAACTACATTTTTCTCAGTTCATCTCAACTATACCTTCTTAGCCCCTTGCCCAGTGCTCTGAATACTGTTGTTGTGTAGAGGGATTGTTTTAATGTTGACCCAGAAGTAGTTCTGGGGCACATGCTCAGGTTGGGGTAAAGGAGAAGCCTGCCAATTCCTTGGAATTTTGCACGAGTGAACCAATGGCAAAATTGTCAATCGGCATCAGCTTTCTGGAATTTAAGAATATTGTATATGACCAAGATATAGCATGTAATCATTTGTACTTAAAGTGCATTTGCACATATTGGGAAAATTATAGCAACATTTTGAAAAGTTGTATTTTTTTTTGCATCAATTGACACACCTGGTCCTTCTATTATTTGCATATGTAGCCAATAATGGATTTAGGAAACAATCTGAGTGTTAAAAAAGGATCTATTTTTGAAGATAAGAAAAGAACAATGTGGAAGTTGAGTATGTAAGCCCTGAGAGAGGCAACAGCAAAACAGAAAATGCCCTGGATTTGGACTCTAAGGGCCCATGGATATCTTGGTTTTGTTACTGGGCTACCTGTGGGAAGTCACATGACCTCATTGGGTTTCTCTTTCTTCATCCATAAAATAAAGGATTTGGACAAGGTTAGGGGTTCTTAACATTTCTAATAAAAGAGATCTCTTTAACAATCTGATGAAGCTTAACAGTCTCTTTTAGAAAAAAAATTTTTAAATGTATAATTGAAGGAAACGCTAAATTTTGCTTAAAGGTTAAAGAAAATTAAGATGTCATTATATCTCCCCATTCAAGTTCATCGATCCCTCGAAATCTCTCCACAGTCCCATTGTTTCTGCACCCCAGGTAACAGCTCTGGACGAGATTTCTAGGGTCCCTTCCAAATTTCACATTCTGTGTTCTAAATTCCTTCCCAAATTTGATATTCCATGGTCTGAGGTCCCTTCCAGCTCCAACAAATCCGTGCTTTAGTTTCTGGTGGGTTTTTTTTTTCTAAGAGCTTTTCTAAATCTTATAATCCTGAGACTGATTCTATAATCTTTACCTGGTCAACACAGGGCCTCCCATCCCTTCCCTTGGAAAATCTATTTGCAAAGCAGGAAGCCTGTGGCTCCAACCCTCAGCCTGATATGTCACTGATGGCTTTTGGAGTAGCCTTGTCACCAAAAGGTAAAGGCATTAGGAGAGTTGATGTGACTTCTCCATGCCTTCTAAATCTCAGGCCTCCCTTTGAACTCTGACAGTCACTTTGCATAGAGCCATGACTGCCAAAAGAGGTTGTTTGAAGTGTTTTCCTGCCTTTGTAATGTTGTTTCCTTTAGGGGAGGGGGAGATGGGTGATTGATGTGGAAGCCTCACTTTTTGACAAAAAAAAAAATTCTTCCCACATGGAGAAAATCAACCAGTATAGACTTTTCTGATTTCCATGGTGTGTGTGTGTGTGTGTGTGTGTGTGTGTGTGTGGTCTTTTTGTTGTTAATTTTTTCTAGGGTATACAATAATTCCTAACAACAACAACAACAACAATATCTACCATTTGCTTAGCAAATTAAGCCCTTTAAGAATAATTAATATTCTTGAAGGTAGCTAAGAAGGTCAGTGGATGGAGCACTGGCCCAGTGTCACGAAGATCTAAATTCAAATCTGGCCTCAGATATTTACTAGCTGTGTGACCTTGGGTAACTCACTTAATCCACTGGAGAAGGAAATGGCAAACCAAAAGCTTTGCTGAGAAAACCCTATGTATGGCTAGTATGGTCCACAGGGTCAGGAAGAGCTGGCACTTAGAACTAAATGACTGAACAGCAATAGCTGAGCTTGTATTTAGCCCTGGCTGGGGCAAGTCATATAATTGCTATAATCCTCAATTTCCTCATCTGTAAAATAATGATGATGATGATGAGAATTAGTATTGCTAGCATTTATATAGTGCCTACTTTGTGCCAGCCACTGTGCTATTAATTATTAATTAAATTATTAAAATATTAAAGCATAAATTTAATTATTAAAAAATTCAAATAAATTGGTTGAATAATAGACAAATAAAAATAAATAAATAAAATATATTAAATTATTGTTCCCCTTGATCCTTACAATAATCCTGGGAGGTAGGCGTTGTTATTATCCCCACTTTACTATTGAAGAAACTGAGGCAGACAGAGGTTAAGTGACTTGCCCAAGGCCACACAGCTAGTAAGTAAAAATTAAAGAATTAGATTTATTGGTCTTTAAGGTCCCTCCCAGTGCTAATATTTTCTAAGATTTTGACCTGAAAATCACTATCCCATAACAGTTCTACATGGTAGATAGTACAAATATTATTTCTTCATTTGCCTGATAGGGAAAATTAATTAAGTTTAGAGCAGTTAAATGACAATGATATAGTGGAAAGCACACTGGATTTTGGAGGCCATGACCTTCAGACCGAATCCATTATTTCCTCTCTAATCTTGGCAAGCTCCTTTATCTTTTTTCTTACCTAATCTGTAAAAAGGAGGGTTGGACTAGATGACCTTTAACCTTTTCTGTTCTAAATCCACTCACTTGGCCATCGTCACTTGGTTAGTCAATATCAGATGTGGGCTCTGAACCCAGCATTCTCAACCTCACCATGGAGATGGCTCTTTAAAAGAACTGGCTCTTTCTCATTGTTTTTTTTCCTTAGGAAATGTCTCCCAGTATCTATGTATGTATGTGTGTATATGTGTATATATATATATATACATATATATATATATATATATATACATATACATATACATATATATCCATCCATCCTTCCATCCATCCACCCATCCATCCACCCATCCATCCATCTACCTTTCTATGTATCTATTTCATTTATTCCTTTACCTATCCACATGCTAATCTACTTGCTTTCTTATTTATCTATTCGTTAATTTATTGGCTTGCTTGTTTATCTATTTACCTCTCTCTATTTAGTCACTCATTTATTTTCCCACCTGCTTTTCAAATGAGAGTGAAAACTCAGGATTATAAAGAGCTGAAAAACAACAAATCAACCTATGATGGGATTCTGAGGAGCTCAGAGCTGGGTGGGAACATTTTGGAATGAAAACAGTGGCAGCATAAAAGCACTTCATGACCTTGGACAAGCCGCTTCCTTTCTGTTTCTGTATCTGTAAGATGAGAGGGTTAGCCTGGATGGTTGCTAAGGACCATTCCAGCTCCATGTGCTCCAATTAAGATTTCAAATCACTTTTTTGAGCATCAACCAGAGGTAAAATATCATTATGGGCATTTTGCAAATAGGAATCAATCAATCAATCAATCAACAAGCATTTATTAAGGGCCTACTATGTGCCAGACTGCTGATGGCTCCAGATACAGAGGATGACCTTGGCATTTCTAAATTAAGGTTTTTCCCAGACTTCATTCTGTAAGAGGTGGCTTCCAAAGTGATCTTCCTAAAAGTACCTCCCTCCCTCCTGCCCCTGTTAAGAAGTCTAGTGGTTCCCTATCGTCTCTATGATAAAATATTGTTTAATATTCATTTTGCTCTTTTAAAATTTATGTGTGTTATAATGTATTACATACAGAGGTGCAGATATGTAATTTAAAAATAAACACAAATATACAGATTGAGAGGACATGTTCAAAAAGATGACTCTGGAGGAGAGAGTGGAGCTGAAGACTGAGCAACTCTGTATCCCTTCAATTCAATTCATGTACAAGTTACGGCATCACTCTCATGATGTTGCTGTTCCTCTTCAAGAACAAAGGACCAATGACAACAACAACAACTATGTGCCAGTAACTGGAGACACGAAGATGGAAGTGAAACATCCTGTCCTCAGAGAGCTTACACTCTAGGAAGAGATGGACACAATACCAGTAAGTTTCAGTGAGGTCAAAAAGAAACCTGAACCATGTGTTTACAGTTTTTTGTTGTTGTTTTTCTTCTAAGGTTTAGGGTAGCTCCTAACAACAACAACAATAACAATAATAAATAATAATTTATTATCTCACATTTATATAGTAAATTGTCTTATAAGATATTTTCTGTGGAAAGAGCCCTGCATAGGGAGGGAGGAAAACTGAGCTTAAATCCCAGTCCTGGCTTAGTTACTTATTGCCTTGGGAGAGTTACTTAACTGCTATGATGCTTGATTTCCTCATTTGTAAAATAATAATACTAGACAAGGTGCTTACAAGAAAATTTGAGAAGGGGTCAGAAGATCAAAGGGTTATAGGGCTAGAGGGGACCTTAGATGTCAGAAAGAGTCAGAAAGGGCTTCATGGAGAAGGTGGCCTTAAACTTCACTTTGAAGGAAAAAAAAGTCATTAAAGAAGATGGAGTGCATTCCAGCCATGAGGTACAGCCAGCAGCAAAGGCATGGAGGTGAGAGATGGAATGGTATGTGTGAGGAAGGTCAATGTTACTGTCTGGACTGTAAAGTGTGGGATGGTTAAATGAAATTCCCTCCCTTCTATATTTGAGGCAGACATCATTCTGGTGCTTACTGCCCATCAAATAATCTCTCAATCAGCAAGTATCTATTAGACAATATACATATGTACACATATATATTCAAACAAAATATTGTGTATTGAAAATAAATACAGGATATTTTGGGGTAGATGGGAGAGGTGCTATCTGACTTTGTGTAAACACCCAATGGTTCTTATATTTGACCTGTGTTTTTTTTCCTTTAATAGTATTTTTCCAATTACATGTAAAGATAGTTTTCAACATTTTTTTGGTAAGATTTTGAGTTCCAAATTTTACTTTCTTCCCCCTTACCCAAGACAGCAAGCAATCTGATATAGGATATACATGTTCAATCATGCTAAACATATTTCCACATTAGTCATGTTGTAAAAGAAGAATCAGAACAAAAGGGAAAAACCATGAGAAAGAAAAACAAAAAATAAAAAAGTGAAAGCAATATTCTTCAGTCTGCATTCAGACTCCATAGTTCTTTTTCTGGGTGTGAGTCATATTTTCCACCATGAGTTCTTTTGAATTGTCTTGGATCTTTGTATTGCCGAGAAGAGCTGAGTCTATCATAGTTGCTCGTTGCACAATGTTCTGGTTCTGTTCACTTCACTCAACATCAGTAAGTCTTTCTAGGTTTTTCTGAAATCCGCATTTGGCTCATCTTCAACTGGTTCTTTCTGAAATACGTGTATGGCCCAGTCAAGCATTACCTCAACAGTGTGGTCTCCAACTCCTTTGTGGCCTTGATTCCCAGACACCTTGAGTCCCCTGGTTGGAGTTGAGTACTAGTTGAGGTTGGGTTGAGTACTGATTGGAGGGGAGTGATAGGGGGTGCTCTAATGTAGGTGTCTGATGACTTCCTTCATAACTGACATCTGCTGACTCTCTCTGGTGACCTGATTTCTCTTTTAAAAAAAAATAGCTCCAAGCAAGTCAGTAATTTGCTTCAAAATCTTCCATCGCTCCCTAGTGTTACAAAGACCAGATATGTGTCTCAACCTGGCATTTAGGTTCCTCTGCAGTCTAATTTCTGGTTACCTATCCAGCCATATTATCTACCATTTATGCCCCTCAAATTGAAATCAAGACTGTTTCTCAGACTCAGCCTTTCATTTCCTGCCTCCACACATCTATCCCTAAGACCGAGATACATTTGCTCTCCTCACATTGCTAGCTATTGAAATCCTGCTTTCTCCTGAAGGCTTGACTCAGGGACCACATTTTCCAAGAAGCCTTCTCTGTTCCACCTCAGAATGATCTTTCTGACCTCCAAGGGCCCTTCTAACTCAAAATCTATGACTCTTTGATCTTCTGACCTCTTCTCCAATCTTCTTAAAGTACTTTGTCTGGGTTTCTCTTTCGTCCCCATCAAACCTTACATTGTGTTATATTTACCTTACTTGTCTATTAAATCCTTCCTAGTAGGACTGAATGCTCTTGAGGTCCAGGACTGACTTTTAAAAACCTCCATGCCCTCAGCCCTTAAAGCAATGCCTCACAGCTCAATGGGGTTTTATAAACATTTTCTGAATCAAATTGAAATCACATATTATCTGCCCCTCACATAAAATAAACAGTAACAAGAGGAAAACCTGATTTACTTGGCTGGGGTTAAGCTATGTCCTTCTTCACACATTTATAGTGTCAAAAGGAGGCTAGAGGAAATGCTTAAGAGCGAAGGTCCTTTGACCGGGGGTACAAACATCCACGGCAGTGTCTTTGAGGGAATAACACTAACATCCAAACACTTAAGGATTGAAATCTGTCAGGGACTTTGGAGGTCATTCAATCCAACTTTTTCATTTTACAGGGATGTGAACTGATTTGTCCAGTGTCACATAAGTTAGTAAGAGGCAAAGAGAGGAAAGGAATTGAGATCTGACTTCAAATCTAGTTGTTTTTAAGAGTCAGAATTGCATTTGGATTTTGACTCTGTTGCTCATTAACCATGGAACCCCAAGTAAAGACACAACCTCTCTGATCCTTAGTTTCCTCCTCTGTGAAATGGGCACAGTCATTTTCTCCTTAAGGCAGGAGATAACAGAGGGGAATGGGGTTTTGAGGAAGTCTGAGATGTTGCTAATAACACCTTGTCTCTCTACAGCACTCTTCTCTCCCCAGGCCCAGGCACCAGCCAAGGTATAAATAAGTCAGTACAACTCAAGAGAGTGACTGTTGCATCAACACAGCAGATCCTTTCCGAAGAAAAGAGCCAAGACATTTTTTTTGAGTTCAGGATTTGGCCTTAGATTGCCTCATGGATTTCTCAGCTGGGGAGGCTGTTTCTTCTCATGGAAGGACTTGACAAGAGATGATACAACACGGTATGATGTGGTGGGCAAAGAAAGAAGAAAAAACCCAGTGGAGTGTCAAGGGAGAGTCAAAATCCCTGATGAGGGGAGGACTGGCCAGCTGTGGGGTGGATGCTTGTATGGTGAGGCCACACTTACTCACATGATCTACCCCACCCACCCTCATCCCCTCAAAGCATCTCTCTATCTCCCAAGCAACTGAGAAGGTTCTAATCATTTACTCGAATAAATCAGTGATTTCTCCTTTACCTTTCTACATGTCCAATTCATACTCCTAAGGGACTGATGAGGTGAGAAAAATCAACTTTGATATGTTTATATATAAATCAAAATATGACATATTATAAGTAATATATTTATATTTAAATGCGTGTAAAAATAAATATTTGATATAATAGAAGATATTTTCTTCTGTTGATCCATAGTCAGCGGATGTCAGGAACATTTTATTTAGTCCTGGGCATTTCATTTTTGGAGGGATGGTGGTAAGCTAGAAGAACATGATCATTCATTCATTCATTCGTTCGTTCGTTCATTCATTCATTCATTCACTCATTCATTCATTCACTCACTCATTCATTTATCCATCCATCCATCCATCCATCCATTCATTCATTCATTCATTCATTCATTCATTCATTCTCTCAACAAACTTTTATGATGCAGTAGAGCCTGGTAAATGGGATCCATCTCCTCAGAGCATGTGCAACATACTCTTGCCTTGCCCCCATTACAATTAAGCTTCCACTATATTCTAGGTCCTGGGACTTAAGAGATAAAAAATAAAAAGAATCCTTATCCTCAAGGAACTTATATTCTAAAGGAGGAAATCAACATACAGACAGATAACTAAAATATACAGAAGGTAAATAGAAAATAGTATCAGGAGGAGCCTAACAACCAGATAGAATAAAGAAAAGTCTTCTGTAGAGAGGTAGTTCATGGTGTAGTGGACAGAGTACTGGCCTTAAATTAGGAAGATCTGAGTTTAAATCTGACCTCAGACACTTCCCAACTGTGTGACCCTGAGAAAGTCACACAACCTCTACTTGGCTAAGTTTCCTCAACTGTAAAACAGGGAGAGTAATAGGATCTACCTTACAGGATTGTTAAGTATCAAAAGAGATAATATTTGGAAAAGTGCTTAGCACAGTGTCCATTGCATAGGAATTGTTATAGAAATGCTTATGCCCTTCCTGTAGGAGGTGAAGGAGCTTTTCAGTGATGTTGTATGAGGTACCATTGAAGGGAATGGGACTATTTAATTTGGAGAGAACAAAACTTAGAAGAAGCTTGAGAGTTCTTCAGATATCTAAAAATGGTTGTAATTTGAAGGAGGAATATATTTATTTGACTGTATACTTGGCCCTAGACTTATAATTAGGTAAAACTGAAATTCTGCTCATTCTTACCTGTTCACCAACAGTCAGGTCATCACATCTGGAGGCCCTTGCTTCCTCCTCTATAAAAAGTAATTGGATTAGATCATCTCCAAATTCTCTTCTAGCTTGAAGTCCCATGAGATCTCTGAGGAAGCAGATGTGAATCAATCATAAAATCATAGTTTATACTTCATCTAGTCCTTTGCTCCCTGCCAGATGGGTGAATCCCCTCTGTAACATTCCCAACAAATTATTATCTAACTTTTACTCACATACCTCTAGTGGCCAAATTAGTTCATTATCAAAAAAGGCAACTAATGGTTTGAAAGTTCTTCTTTACATTGAGTTGAAATCACCACCTTATCTATAGTGGTTTGTTACCACTGGTCAGCTTTCATTGAGTACTAACTAGGTGAAGAACACATGCTAAGTATCCATTTTTGTGGGAAATAAAATAAAATAAAATAAAAATAAGACATGAAAACTTCACTGGATGGTTTGATGGTCTGTTTGGGGGAGATAAGCCATGTAATCTTGAAAAGGTTGGTATGTTTTGTGCCAGTCACTAATAAGAAATAGTAAGTGGTATTGGAGGTCATTGAAGAGAAGGGTCCCTGAAGACTATCATGTCTTCACTATGACAATCCAAAAGTCTAAAAGATCGGAGGGAGATGACTTCAATGCATCAGTGACTCTGTGATCTCATTGGCACATCCATCTTTGCATTTGTGCAGTTCACGGCCCATCTAAACAAGAGATGATAAAGCTAAGGCCAAAATGGACATTAGAGACTGTTGAGTCCTTCCTCTGAAGCCCCAAGAAGTTGAATGATTTGCCTAAGATCTCATGGCTAGCAAGTATCAAAGGTGGGATTTAAATCATTTGAATCCAAGTCCGGTGCTCTCTCTACTCTACTTCTATCTTTGCTCATGTTCTCTAGTAATTCCTTCCACTGTAACTTCCTATTTCCTTTAAGGAAAAAATAGAAACTCATCCCCTGTTGCTGTATTTATATTATATATGCCCAGTATATATCTACCTGCGGGCATGCTGCATTGCTTGTTGTATAATAGAAACTTCTTGAGCACAGGTACTGTATAACTTTTTATATTAGTTTGTCCAACAACTAGCATAGTGTCTGGCATACAGTAGGCACTTAATAAATGCTTGTTGATTGATTGATTGAAGGGAAGTAACATTGCCCAAGATCACAAGCTAGTAATTACTATCTCTTCCTTAGATAAACACAGCATGTTTCCTGCCATATCCATTGCCCATTTGGTGGAAGACATGATGCTATATCAATTGATTCAAGGAAATTTGGTCTCTTCAGTTTCATACATTCCCCATAAAAATGACAAGGAATTCCTTCATGCCTTAGGAAATGGTTCTTTAACAGTTTCTTTAACGTCATAAGCATCTTCATACCGACCCAGTCACCAGTCTTCCGGTGGTGGACCTCTGTAGATCTATCTAGGCTGATCCTTGAATGACACATACAGTCCAAAGTCCAGCTCACACCCAGAATCTCAGAGTTGGAAGTGACCTCTGAGCTCTTCCAATACAACCTATACCAAGACAAGAATCATCTCTACAACATCCCCAAAAGATTTCAGTTAAGAAGTAAATGGAGGACTTTATATTCTGTTGGCATAGTTTACAGGAAGCCAAAGTCACCTCCACACCATAGTGATGAATCAGAGTGGGGAATTTAGTGGCGTCTATAGCCAAAAAGACCAACAGGATAATGGACATCCTCAGGAAAGGCCTTGGAAATGAGAACAAAAAACCCCCTCTTCCCATAGAATGGGAGGGACCTGAGAGACCATCTAATTCAATTCTGTTTTATAGTGGAAGAAACTGAAGCCCAGAGAGAAGGAGTTTGTCCAAGATTGCATAGGAAGCAGCTCAGAAGTCAGAGACTGAACCTCTGTGCTCGATTTCCAAATTTTCTGGCCTTTCTACTGTTCTACACTGCCTTTTCTATTTCTCTGCATTCTTAAGGTTCTTGCAATTGATAGTTCATTCATCATTTCATGGTACAGACTATTTTGAATTGTTAGAAGTACCCAGACAAATGGCTAAAGGGCAAAGGTGTTCCCTACCTTTGAGGCCAAACTTGATCATTATAATTTCACAACTTTGGTTTCTTTGATTTTGGTCATATTATTCTTTCTACTTGAATTTTATATTATGTAGTCTTTCCTTGGTCTGTTTACTTCCTCTTGCATTGGTCCATATAAATCTTTCAAGGATTCTCTGTATTCCTCACATTTATTCTTTCTTCCAGCAGAGAAATATGCCATTATATTCATTCTCTTAGCCATTCTGTAATGGCTGGGCATCAACTCTGTTACTTCCCAAAAAAGTGTTTCTAAAAATATTTTGGTATATAGGAGGCCTCTATTTTTGGCATTGCCCGCAATGGGTCTGTGCTCATAGAGTCATTTAAGAAGATCAATGAGAGCTGGGGATAGTCCAGTATATGGAGTAGGTAAGTAAAGTGTATTTGTGTCCTTCACCTACCACCAACATAGTTTCCAACATTCACATAGTTGATGATTCTTCCCTAAACATTTCCCTTGGTGAAGAAAACCAGATTTGCTTGGTAAGGACAGACGAACAACAGTGGGTAAAGGCAAGACTGTGTCTGCTGGCATTCTGTAATTCTCTCTCTGTCTCTCTCTGTCTATCTGTCTGTCTCCCTCTGTCTCTGTCTCTGTCTCTTTCTGTTTATAAATTCATAGAGGACAGGAAGCCAACTTGACCAAGGTAGAAGCTGAGATTCACCAGTGTTATGGACAAAGTAGTGTGACATAAAAAAAATAAAGGCATTGGACTTGAGGGGAGATTTTCTGGCTCTGAGTCTGAATTCATCCACTGACTCTGACAAGTAACCTTGGTCTTGGGCAAATCGCTTAAACTCTGAATTGAATTATGGAAATAAAATAGTTCAATACCCACCTTACAAGGTTGTTGTGGTTATAGAATGAGAGCACATGATTCAGAGAAAAGAACATTTTACTGGGAGACAGAGAAACTGGATTCTCTCATTTCTGCTACCTATGTGGCCTTGGGAAAGTCACTTAGTGTCATCAAGACTCATTTTTCTTACCTGTAAATTGGGAATAATAACACTTTCACCACTTACCTACCTCTAAATTCATAGGATTATTGTTAGGAAAGCACTCTATAATCCTGATATTCCTGCATAAATGTGAGCTACTACTGTTTTGAATTATTGTCACACAGCTCACATTTAGATGACATTTTTATTGGAATTTTTCAAACATTGAAGGCCTAATTATAAAGAGGTAGCTAGGCAGCTCAGTGGATACAACCCTGAATTTGGAGTCAGGACGGCCCGAGTTCAAATGTGGCCAAACATTTCCTACCTGTGTGACCCCAGGAAAGACACTTGCCTTAATCCGCTGGAGAAAGAAATGGCAAATCACTGCAGCATCCTTTCCAAGAAGACTCCACGGACGGTATTGGTGTGATATGATCCATGAGGTCACAAAGAATCATTTGTGATTGATCAAGTGATAACAACCAAATCACAAAAAGAAGCCTTGTGGTATAATGAGTAGAAAGCTTACTCGGTAGTCAGGAAAACCTGGATTCAGGCGTTGCTGTGAGACTGAGAACAAGTGACTTACCCCTTCTGAGACTCCAGGGAGTTCTCTAAGACTCCATGTCACAGAGCAGAAGCAGATCTGAACCAAAGCTCCCTTCACCACTGAAATCACAGATCAGGGACCCTCTGTCTAGCACACTCTCCCTAAAAAGCAATATATTCCTCTACTGCTAACTGAATGGTCATATCCATAGTCAACTATGCATTCATTAAACACCTACTATGTGCCAGGTCGGACAGTTTGATGGCACAGTGAATAGAGCACCAGGAAAACCTGAGTTCAAATCCATCTTCAGACACTTACTATGTGACCCTGGGCAAGTCACTTAACTCTGTTTGCCTCAGTTTCCTTATCTGTAAAATGAACTAGAGAAGGAAAATGGTGAACTTTTCTAATATCTTTGCCAAGAAAATTCCAAATGGGGACACAAAGAGTTGGACACAACTGAAATGACTGAACAACAATAACATATGTCAGTCCCTGTGCTAGATTCTGGAGATGCAAAGAAAGGCAAAAATTGTCTTGACCGTCATGAAGCTCTCATTGTGTGTGTGTGTGTGTGTGTGTGTGTGTAAAACAACAGGGAAACAATTTTATACACACACAGGCATGTATATTATATTGGTGTACAGCTGTCTACATACATGTGCATGTGGCATGTATTCGCATGTTTATGTGTGCACATATATGTGTGTGTCACAATACACATTACATACAGGTCAAATTGGAGGTAATCAGCAGAGGGAAGGCACTAGCTAGCACTGACTTCCCATAGAAGGTAGGGTTTTAGGGGGGACTTGAAGGAAACCAGAAGGCATAAGGGAGGACATTCCATGCATGAAGGGCAGCCAGTGAAGATGCCAGGAGCAAGGAAATAGGGCCTATCTTTAGCTCTGTTTCTATGACTTCTATTAAGGTATTGATAATATTTTAGAGCCCTTGGAACACCATGTGACCTTTATTAATATTTCTTTTTTTCCCGATGCCAGAAGAAATGAAAATTTCCTGAGGACAGGCACCAGACCTACTTCTATACTTGAAACTGTTGCTGAGAAGAGGAAAGTTTGAGCAGCTAACAAGGTATCAAGTCAACAACATTTTTTTTGTCCAGCTTTGTCTGACCCCTGTAAATGAGCAGGCTCTGTTTTCCAGAGAAGATAGAGGACTAGATTTGGATTCAAAAGACATGAGTTTGAATCCAATTGCTGCTACTTGTGAACTTAGATCCACCACTTCTTCCTCTCTGTATGGCCCTCTTTGTCTGTATTCAAGAGGATCATATTAGCTGCTCCCTGAGGATCCTTTCAGGGGTAGGTCCTATAATCCATTGTGGAATGGGGCCATTTTGGGTGAGTCTGAGGGGGAGCTCTGGGGTTCATATTGGAACTTCCAAATAGACAAATGTCAAAAGCTAAAGGTATTGTTGGACTGCTGAGCAGGGAATAAACTTGGCTACAAGAATGTAAGCATGTTTTTGTTGGTCAGAATTGCTTCATTCTTTGTATTTATACTTGTGTACATATACACAAATATCATATACATACATATACACATACATGTGCGTGTCTGTCTATTCTGTACACACATGTACACACACATGTAGATATATTGTATCTATACACCCATCCATCCACATATCTATCTATCTATCCATCCATCCACCCATCAGTCCGTCTATCCACCCACTCATCCATCCACTATCCATTCATCTATCTATCTATCTATCTATCTATCTATCTATCTATCTATCTATCCATCCATCCATCCATGTATCTATCCATCCATGTATCTATCTATCTATCTATCTATCTATCTATCTATCTATCTATCTATCTATCTATCTATTT
>JAQQSW010005682.1:0-14128 GCA_028646575.1 Pseudocheirus occidentalis | reverse complement strand
AAAAAATAGAAGGTAATGTGAAATATCTTCTTGAAAAAAACACTGACCTGGAAAATAGATCCAGGAGAGACAATTTAAAAATTACTGGTCTACCTGAAAGCCATGATCAAAAAAAGAACTTAGAAAGCATCCTTCAAGAAATTCTCAAGGAAAATTGCCCTGATATTTTAGAATCAGAGGGCAAAATAGAACTTGAAAGAATTCACCAATCATCTCTTTTAAAAGATCCCCAAAAGAAAATTCCTAGAAATGTTGCAGCCAGGTTCCAGAGTCCCCAGATCAAGGAGAAAATATTACAGGCTGCCAAGAGGAAACAATTTGAACAGTGTGGTAACACATAGGATAACCCAGGATCTGGCAGCTTCTACATTGAGGGATTGAAGGGCCTGTCATATGATATTCCAGAGATCAAGGGAGCTAGGATTAAAACCAAGAATCACCTACCCAGCAAAATTGAGTGTAATGTTCCAGGGGAAAATGTGGTCATTCAGTGAGGTAGAGGACTTTCAAGCATTCTTGATGAAAAAACCAGAACTGAACAGAAAATTTGACATTCAAACACAAGAAGCATGAGAAGGTAAACATGGAAAAGAAATCATAAGGAACTTATCAAAGTTGAACTATTTTCATGCCAATATGGAAAAACAATAATAGTAACTTATGAAATTTTTCTTAGTATGAGGATAGGTGAAGGGAATACAAATGTATATATATGTATACCTACTCATATGTCTATATAGGAGGGTATATATGCGTATGAATACATATCTGAGCATGTGTGTATATGTGTACTCAGAAGATACAGGATCAATTGAATATGAAGGGAAGATACTTTAAAAGATCAAATTCTGAGGTGGAAGAAGACTAGGATGAGAGGAGACAGGGAGAGACAAAATGGGGTTAATCATCCCATACAGAAGAGGCAAGGGATAACTGTTACAACTTCACTTTCATTTATTCTCATTGAATTTGGCTTAGGGAAGGAATGACATAAGCTCTAAACTGGGTATCTTGCCACACAGGAGAGTAGGGGGGACGGGGATGAGAGGCAGGATGACAAAGACAAGGGCAGGGTCTAGGGAAGGATTGCTGGAAGCACACACTTCAGTAAAGGGATAGGGACAGGGTAGAGAATAGAACAAGGGGGATGGGAGGACAGGATAGGAAGGAGGGACATATAATCAGCCTTTCACAATATGTCCACTGTGGAGATGTCCTGGGTAATTACACATGTACAGCCTGTATTGAATTGCTTGTCCTTCCAGTGGGGGTGGATGACAAGGGAGGAACCAAAACAATCTAGAATTTAAAGCTCTATAATCAAATGTTTAAAAAAAAAGGAAATATATGTGTGTGTGTATGTATATATGTGTGTATGTGTGTATGTATATATATAAAACAATTATTATCATTAACTACATGCAACTGGGAATTAAGATATACAGTACTGGGGTAGGGAGACCCTCCCTGCCCTACCTGAAAGTTAGAGGGGCGTTGGAGGAGGACATAGAAGAAAGCAGATTGGGGGAGGGGCTTTACAGTGGGATCACTGTTTGGGGGTTGGGGTGGGGGAAAGACGGGGAGAAAATTTGTAACTCAAAATCTGGTGGAAATGAATGATGTAAACAAGAAAATAAATAAAATAATTTTTTAAAATTAAATTAAAAATACTTAAAAAAAATAAAAATTTTTGATTGAGTTTTGACCAAAAAAAAAAAACCACATTGTGTATAAAGGGATGTATAAAGAGATGGCAGAAGATTGCAAATGTCTTTAAATGCCAGAGGAAAGAGTTTGTGTTTAATCCTAGAAGAGATAGGAAGTCACTGAAGATCATCAAATCTGTTTTTGGAATTTCAATTTTCCAGTTGTGTGGAGGTTGGAATGGAGGAGAGAGAGACTGGAAAGAGGGATTAAAATTAAGTGATTCTCATTACAGATCAAGAGATAGATGATGAGGGAATGAGGTAGGTAATGACCGTGTGAACAGAGAAGGGAGCAGAAGTGAGATGTTGTGGACTCTCCTCATGTGAGAGGAGATGCTATGGTGGTGTATCTAGGTGATACCATAGACCAGTGTTTCTCAACCTTCCTAATACTGCAACCCTTTACAATTCCTCATGTTGTGATGACCCCCCAACCATAAAATTATTTTCGTTGCTACTTCATAATGGTAATTTTGCTACTGTTATGAATTGTAATGTAAATATCTGATATGCAGGATGTATTTTCATTGTTACAAATTGAACATAACCCACAGGTTGAGAACCACTGCCATAGGCAAAGCACTGCACTAGAGTCAGGAAGAGCTGAATTCAAATCTAGTCACAGAAACTCACCAGTTGTGTGACTAAGCAAGTCATTTAAACTGCCTGCCTCAGTTTCCTCAATTGTGAAATGAGGAATTATCCTCATTTATAATAATAATTTATAATAATACCACCTACATCCCATAGTTGTTTTAAGGATCAAATAGGGTAAGTTTTGTAAAGCACTTCACAAACCTTAGAGTCATATATAAATGCTAGTTATTATTGTGGAGATAGATTCAACAAGATTTGGCAACTGATTAATATTGTGAATGAAGAAGAAGGAATAGTCCATTTATTCTGTATACATCTTGTATGTACAAAATTGTTCGCATATTGTCTCTTCCATTAGAATGGAAGCTCCTTGAGGACAGGGATCTTCTTTTTGCCTGTTATTTGTATCCCTGGCACTTAGAACAATGCCAGATATTTAATAAATAATAAATAGAGGCACTATAAATAGAGGGTGATGCAAAGGATAGTGTACTAGTGCACTAAGCCTGGAGTTAGAAAGATCTACATTCAAATCTCAGATGTTTACTATCTATGTGACCTTGCACAAGTCAAGTAACCTGTGTACCTCAGTTTCCTTATCTGTAATACAAGAATAAGCCTAATAATAGATTGTGCTAATGATCAAAAGAGATTAACATTTGTAAAATGTGTTGAAGACCTTAAAGTACTATATAAATACTAGCTATCATCATCATTATTATTAACAAATGCCATTGCTCAACTAAGGTCATGAACCTGATGCCTAAAAAGATAATGGAATCCTTAACAGAAATAGGGAAGACTGGAGAAGGACTAGGTTTGGGGGAAGCCATAATGAGTTCTTTTTTGGATATATTCAGTTTGAGGTGCCTGTGGAATATCCAAGTGGATGTTTCCAATCTGATGTTCCTTTCAAATTGTCTCACTACTAAAGAGAAATTACAATCTAATTCAATGTAAGGAAAACTTACGCTAACAAAATCAGAGATCATGGAAATATTGAGGTGCATATGCCAATCAGTAAATAAAATCTTAGACAGGGGCGGCTAGGTGGCACAGTGAATAGAGCACCGGTCCTGGAATCAGGAGTACCTGAATTCAAATCCGGCCTCAGACACTTAACACAAAAAACTAGCCGTGTGACGTTGGGCAAGTCACTTAACCCCAACTGCCCTCCAAAAAGCAAAAACAAAAAAATAAAATAAAATAAAATCTTAGATATTAATAGAACTGTGACCTCCTGCTCCCTGGTCAGACTATGTCATTCTCAGAGATACATTATGTGACTCAGGTGCCACATTTTAGGAAGCACATTGATAATATGGAGCACAACCAGCAGAGGGCAATGAAGATGAAGAGAATTCTAGAGTTCCTGCAGTATTTAGGGATCAGTTGAAAGAGCTGGGAACATTTCATCAGAAGAGAAGAATTCTAGGGGTACATGATAGCAATCTGCAAACATTTGAACACCTGTCACATAGAAAAGGAATTACACTTGTTCTGCACGGTTTCCAAGGGAAGAATTAGGAACAATGTATGGAGTGGACAAAAAGGCAAGTTTGGTCTCAACACAAGCATAAAATTCTAAATACTTAGAGCTAGTGAATGACTAAGTGATTCAATAGCAGTCTACACTTTAGCAAGGCACTTTAATTGAATTATCTGATTTAACCCTCACCTATAAGGTAGGATAATATTAATTCCACTTTACAAATAAAGAAAATTATGTACAGTAGCTTGTCCAAGCTAGTAACTAGATGGTCTAATATTGAATCCCAAGATTTCTGAATCTAAGCATCATGTATTTTCTCTTTTGAATTAACTTTTCACGTGTACATTTTTGTCCACCTAGTGAAACTCTAATTTCTGTATCTTATGCTTCTTTTGTGCCCCTTTTATCATTTAAACTTAGTAGAAGTACAATAGAAACAAGGCTGTTAAGCTGACTTGTCTAGTTTCAAAGATGCTAACGTTGGCGGGAGTATAGAGGTAGAGAATGGCTGAGAACGCGAACACAGAACCAACAAACAGCACTTTCCAAATGGAGAGCATGTGTTACTTGTCCTTACCACCCAGGGGAGCCTCTTATATCCACAAACCCAGGACTATTTGCATTGAATAAACACGTCTAGTTCCTGCTGGCTCCATGCCAGGAAGGTCTAACTATATACATCATTTGTAGATGTTTCCTAGTCATCCATAGTTATAGCACTCTGCTTGAAGACTTTTTTAAATTTTGTAACGGCGTCCCTGAGAGTGATGCTTTAAGCCTCTCTGCTTGTAGTTACTTGCATCAACAAAACTGTCCCAAGATCCTCGGAGCATACTTTCTTTCATCTGAGATGCTTCTCACTCAAGGACATCCAGCCTCTCTGATGAGCCTCTCTATTATTTAAGCTACTCTCTACCACCACCTAGTGGGCTTCAGATCCTCAGAATCTCCCTTCTAATATCTACTAAATTGTGGTGTCCAGAAAGTTTCTGCATAACAACAGCAGGCTAAAATGTTTTATTACACCTATTATACTAACAAACGGTAGACAAAGCTCCCTGAGCTAAGATTAAATTTGTTCATTTTATTCCCTGTGTTTATTGTTGCTTTGGAATCCATGTTCTAAGATTAATTCTGATTAAGAATTAGAAAATGAGAAAATTTCTTATAATTCCCATTTTGACTGCTGGGGTGCTATGGAAAGAGCCTGCCAGATTGACCTCAAAAACAGCATTTCTTAAGAAGAAAATTTGCAATGACCCTAGCTCTGCCTTCACTTCCCCCATCAAATTTTGCTCCCTCTAGACTTGACTTTTGAGTTAGATAAGGACTTTCTGAGGGACAGAAAATTAGGAGCTCTGGGGTGAACGTTTAGTTCCCAAATCTGTTGCACATGTTGTAGTAACACTTACTGGTACTGTTAGTCTTCTTAAAACCATCTACTAAAGAGACAAATTAAAATGTAGCCAGTACATGATTTTTGTGGCGGTTTTTTACTTCTCTGTAATAACGAAGATGAATAAATCTGAACAATATAAGAAGAATATATGGCACCATTATGTTTAATTTAGCAATTAATCATTAAGACTAAGAGGTCTTTTGTCATTTTGAAAAACCATAATTCATCCTTTTAATTATCATCTCTCCTTTTGGTTAAAAAAAATTAATTTCCCTGTTTGCTTTCATTTTAAAAGTTCAAATTTTCCTAATTCAATATATGAGATGATTCACAACTAGTCTCCATACAGAAAGAAAATAATGAAGGAATTAAGCATGAGTCATACTGAAAGTAAAGAGCAGGATGAAGCAAGAACAATGAACTAAGATTTAAGAAACTGTATCGTGTGCTTTGACCCAGTAATACCACTTCTGGGGTTGTACCCCAAAGAAATCATAGAAGGGGGAGGAAGACCCATATGTACAAAAATATTTATTGCAGCTCTCTTTGTAGTGGAAATTAAGGGGATGCCCATCAGTTGGGGGATGGCTGAACAAGTTGTGATATATGAATGTAATGGAATACTATTGTTCTATAAGAAATGGGGAGGAGACAGTCTTCATATTCACCTGGGGAGGCTTATACAAACTGATGCTAAGTGAGAAGAGCAGAACCAGAAAAAAACTTGTACGCAATCACAGACACATTGTATGTATGACTGACCAGCTTTGATAAACTAGACTCTTCTCAGCAACGCACAGCTATAAGACAACTCTACAAGTCTCAGGATGGAAGGAGATGTCTACATTCAGAGAAAGATCTAGGAAGAACAGAGTTTAAATGGAGACGGAAGCAATCTACATGCTATCGCTCTTTTCCATGTTTGGTTTTGTTTCTCTTTCCCATTGTTCACTCCATCGGTTACAACCCTTCTATACACCCAGACTAATGTCCAGTGTGAAAGTATTTGCAGATTCTATACTTGACTGCATGTTGCCATGGATGGGGGGGTGGGCAGAGAGGTAGGGGAGAAAACTTGAAACTCAAAGGACTCTGAAACTGAATCTTGTAAACTAAAAGTAAATAAACAAATCAATTTTAAAAAAAGAAACTGTATCATGGTTCTATGTCACCTTAAGTCACAATTCCTCTAAGCCTCAGTGTATTTTTTTGGCATAATAGAAAGAATTAAGCCAGATGACAGCTAAGTTCCCTTCTATATCAAAAAATGCTATCATTCTATGTCAAAGAACAGACTGCTAGTCAAATTTCCATAACTTAAGAATAGGTCCACAACAAAGTCATGTTTTGTAGTAGACAGGAAAGAGTGAAGCATCTGGAATCATAGGCACTGGGTTTGAATTCTGGTTCTGCTACTTATAATCTATGTGACTCTAAACAAGGCAGGTCTCTTCTCTGGGCCTAACTGTAAAATGGGCACTCATCTATAAAATGGGGGGGGGGGGGGGACATTGGAACTGCATAAAAAAAAATCTGAATCATTAATAAGAGACATACAAATAAAAAATTTGATATTTCAACTCACACCCATCAAACTAACACAGATATTAAAGATTTGTAATGGGAAAAATCACTCTCTACCCTTCACCTCCCATCCGCTCTGGCTAAAGCACCCCATAGTGTGCGTGTGGATCTGAGCTGAGTTCCCCCAACTACTTCAAGGGACACTTGTGTTCAGTGTAGAAGGATTTAGGGATCTCACAATTTCTGGTGCATCTCAAATATAGGATCTACAAATACATTAATCATTAGTCAGGTTATAAAGAAGGATTATAACTGATGGGATGATCCGTGGGAAAGAGGAAACAAAACAAAGCAAGGAAAGAAACAGAGCAAATAATTTTTTTTAATCTGCTGGGGGGGAGGGGTGGGGAAAAAGAGGAGGGGGAAGAAAATTTGAAACTCAAAGGACTGTGGAACTGAATGCTGTAAACTAAAAGTAAATAAATCGTGTATCTATGTTGTGGATTCCATTTTACAAAGGAATATTTATTTCACAGGTATAATCACAAATAGATAAACTTACTTCCCCAACCTAGGGAACACATAACCCCTCCCTTTTGAGGAAGGGAATTCGTTTCCTAGGTTAATTAGCTCAGTTACTATAGAGCACACTTCCAGTTCCAAGTCCAAGTTCCTCTTCAGGCTCCAGTCCCAGATACCCTTACTTCCCAGTCTGGCTGGCTGCACTATCCCACCTGAAGTCCTGGCTCCAAAGTTGCCATGACTCCAATTTGTGGGTCCAGTGGAGATTACCACTGGCACCTAAAGCTAAAGACAAGTGAAACACATAAGAAATACACACCCCAAGCCCATTTCTCAGAGCCAGGGGTAAAAGAGAGGGAAAATAGGGGAAGAAAGTCTTTACCCCTTTGACTAGTTCAGTCTTTGGTATCTTCATTTTGGGTAAATTGAGATATCAGGTTGTGGCAGGAAAGAGCAAGCAGGAAAGTACATGAGCTTGAAAGAGGGTGACTGTTTCAGTCTTGTCAATTTTAAAGACTCAACTTTCTTTACAATTATACAAAGCTTACACTCACCCATATGATAGGAAATGCAGAGAGCTACCATCTTAGAAGATCCAGGCATGTCCAAGCAAGCCCCCTTGGGGTGCTTCCATATTAGATTTGGGCATATTCCAAAGGCACAGAACAAACCCCGTTATCTCTATATCTGATCTATACTATACATTGCTTATCTTTCTAAAAAGAACTCCTTCCCTTTTGTAGAAAGCCTAGACATGAGCCAAGCCTAAACTTTGTTTAAGTGATATTCCATGGTGTTCCAGGTTAGAGGTATAAAGACCTACAGGTAATGGCTTTTTTTAGAAGCCTTGTACCTTATGTGAGTCTTTAGTGAGAGAGACCAACCCCTTCCTACCCCCAGCCCCTCTAAGTACATCAATACCTGCTATTTTTGATGTAAATAGTCAATGTTGGAGGGGTCGTGATAAGATAGCCATAGTAATACATTATTAACAAAACTAAATTGTTCCAACCATTCTAAAAAGCAATTTGGAATTATACTAGCAGTTTCAATAAATTATTCACATTCTTTGAGCATTCCACTGAAATTCCACTACTGGGCACATGTACCAAGGAAGAAGCATTAGAAAGAAATGGGCTATACAAACTAAAATATTCATAGGAGCACTTTTTGTGGATACAAAACCTAGAAGCGGGTGCTAAACTGGGGAATGGGGACTGACTGGGGAACGACTGAACAAATTGTGGTATTTTAATGCAATGAAATACTATTGCACCAGAATAAACATGAATAAGAAATGGTGGTGGTGGTTGTCCTTTGTGCTCAAAGAGGACCAGAAGGACATCACTATGTTAGAATCAAGTTACAGTGTGTCTGCGGCTGATTGGGCCAATCATGTGTGAATGGCTCTAACACAGGTCTGGCAAAAATAGTCCGTGTGAGCATATGAAGTGGTGATGTCTTTAAACTTACGCATCTCACATTTCTTTTGTGCTACTACAAACCCGCTTTCCTCATAAAGTAAAAGCACTTTCTTTGATGCTGGCACACAATGCTAGGCAGTCCTGTGCCAGTGTCTCCCATGTCTCCAAATCAATTCCAAAGTTCTTAAGAGAGACCTTGAGTGTGTGCTTGTATCACTTCTTCTGATCTCCATGAGCACACTTGCCTTATGTGAGTTCCCCATAAAATAATCTTTTAGGCAAATGTACACTTGGCATTCAAACACTGTGGTCAGCCCATCAGAGTCACACTCTCCACAGCATTTTGAATGTTTGACAGCTCAATTCAAGAAAGACCTCAGTGTTCTGTACCTTATCAACAAAGAACAACAATAGAACTTATTCTAAATGAGGGATTTGAATTAAATTACTTATAAGGTCCCTTAAATATAAGGTATATTTGTTATCCTATTCTAACTGAAACTAGATCCCAAGAAATACATGACAATATTTCTATTCATTTCTGACTGGTTTTCCTTCACATTCATTACAGCTACTTCTCCTTCCTTAAGTCCCCAATTCCAGTTTCACCCTACCGTACCAATTCAACAGATGATCTAAGCCTCCAATTTTATTGAGAAAAATGAGGTATCTGTCATGAACTCTTTTACCTCCTGTCCTTCACACCTTCAAACCTCTCTATGGCTTTGCCCATTTTCTTCTCCTTTACTACATTCTCAGAGGGCAAGGTGACCCATCTCCTTGCTAATAATAATCTTTCCATGTATTTCTTTGATTCACTTATTTTTTTTCTTAAGAAGCTTTCATCTAGAAGCTTTACAGTGGTAAATTTAGTATGAATTAGTATACATTTGTTACTGAGAGAAATTATTATTTCTTTCATATATTAATAATCAATTATTGAATTAGGACCAGCAGATTTTCTACTTCCTCATTCAGAAATAAACCATTTTGGAAATGTTGGGCAAGACTTATCCAGCCAGGAAGACTAATATCTAACCAAAGAGAGTAAAAAAAATTACAAGTTTAGGACCCATGGGTTCCCAAAGTGGGCAATACCAGCCCCTTGGGGGTGCTGAAATGATCTGGGGAGGGCAGTAGTAGCCTCAGGTGCAATTGGGAGGTGTTGAATAAAAAAAAGAGGCCAATGGAAGCATAAGGAAAGAAGAGAAGAAAATTTTGAAAAAACATTTGTACATGTTTCATCTGTTGTATAACAAAGTTAAAGTCATAGTGACTATATAATTTTCCAAATAAATACACAAAATGCAAGTTATAACCAATTAGCGGTCAAGTCTGCTAACAGGTCTTAAGATGCAAGTGTTGGCAGGCAAGTGTGTTGTGCATTGTTGGAAAGTCCTCAATTAATAGATCACTAGACCTGAAATCGGTAAGTCTCTTTGACCAAGACTGGGTGATTAGTGTCACATACCCCAAGACCCTCATTGGAATAAGCCTACCTCATTATAATATTCATTCTCTCATTACTTGTTAACCAATCAGAGTTGATTTCCATCCTCAGTTACACCCTTTCCCCATTTTCAAAAGACTGTATAAATATCAAAGGTTGACAGGCTCTGTCTCTTTGTTCACCAAGGGAAACTAAGAACAAAGAAGAAACCAAGGGGATTCTATTTTGTTGACCGTTTTCTAGATGTAGTTAATAAATAATAAAATTAATTATTATTTATCCAGAAACTCTGTCTTTCAGAAATTTTCAATCATCACATTACTTTCTTTTTGTCACCATTCATTTATCCTTCAACAACCTTCTATCCACTTCTGTCTCTACTGTTTAGAATTTTCTTCCAATGTCATACCTACTCAAGAAGTAGCAGAAACCTGATTTTCACTCTCTTGAGTTGGCTTGTTCACCCCAACCTGTCCTCACACCAGCAAGTATAGGTTCCCAGAGAGGAGTTGACATCACACAACTACTACTCATACTTTCTCAGTATTCTTAGAAGTAAACTTGATGTGGGAGAATCTGGGGGGAAGAAGAAAGGAAAGAGGGAAATACTCTCCTACTACTTTCCACTCTATGACCCAATATTCCATGAATGTGCTTCTCATTTATATTAAATCAGTCACCATGCTACCATTAACTCAAACATAAAATATTTAATAAGACAAAAACAAGAATAAACACAACATCACAATTAACCAGCATAAAGCAAATACAGGAATAATAAATACATCATAGCCCACCCATAAACCTCATTCATAGTCTCACAAATAATACACACAGAGTCTGTTGGGAAGAGTAGGTAATACATTCAAGGAAACCTAGCAGGGAGACATATGAGTGAGGGAGACCTATGTGCTTGGGGTACATGGACTGCAGGCCTTAATGTCATGGGTCCCTTTGGAAACATGTCATGTCCACATGACTCAAACTCTGATAACTGTTCATTTCTGGTCCAACTGTCCTTACACGGCATAATGAATAGAGTACTAGGCCTGGAGTCAGAAGGACTTCAAAATCCATCCTCAGGCGCTAACTAGATGTGTGACCTTGCTTGCCTCAGTTTCCTCAACTGTGAATTAGAGATAAAAATAATAATAACGTCTCCCTCCAGGGTTATTGTGATGATTGAATGAGATGATGTTTGTGAAGTGCTTATCACAGTAACAGGCTACCTAATAGGAGCTGCCTAATAAAAATGTGTTCCCTTTTGTCTCTTGGTTGCTGGGTAAATCTGCTTCCCTTCTGCTCTGAAGTTGATGTAATGAGGAGCTCTTTTAACTCACAACTACCATTAACAGGGCACTGAGACAGAATGATGGTGTTGTATTAAGAAGCAATTCTTTCAAGCCAGAGAACTGCAAAGCTCTTTGGATAATGCAAAAAAGTCTAGCAATATCTTCACTCAACCAAATTCTGCTTTATCAAGTCACCTCTCAACCTCTTATCCAAACAAAGAAGAGCTCAGAGCAAAATGCCCTTTGTTAGTTGTCTGGGCAATACAAACATACCCAACCAGCTCTTCACTCACCAGGATTTTTCTTTGTCCAACCTGCTCTAAGCATCTTCTCACAGCAAAGCATATGCAAAGCCTATCTTACCCCCCTAGTTTCTCCCTCTCAAACCAAAGAGTACAATAGAGAGTAGCCAGGTACTTCTGGTTGGTTTAATCAATTCAGTCAGGGGATTCAGGGTTTATGTCATGGAAGAGCAGATTATTAATAATTTACCAGCACATCCCTTCCCCAATTTCAGCCAACCATCAAAGCAATGTATCTCAGATATTTATAGGTTTTCATCCCACAAATTTTCTTTTTCTGCCTTTTTAAAATAATTAAACTGCTCACATAGGGAAGGGTCAATATATTATATTCTTCATAAGTTGATTTCATCCTTCTTCCTTACACAAAATTCCCCCCCACCCTCTGTCTTTTCAACAACTAAACTGTTGACATAAGAAAGATGAAGTATCTTACACAAACATCACAAATGAGCTCTTTTTAAATTCTTTTTTTTTAATTTAGTAGTAACTTCCTTTTAGCTTTCCAAGAAAAATCATATCCACTACTCTTTTGAGCTTCACAATAACCCTATAAGACTGGCACTCTAGGTTATTATTATGCCCATTCTGCAGATGAGAAAACTGAGATGAAGAAAAGGAAAATGGCTTGTCCAAGGTAATACAATTAGGAAGTATGAGTGGCAGAACACAAGCCTAGATATTACAAGTTCCAAGTCCCACATTCTTTCTGCCATTTCTCCCCAAGTGACCTTTTTATTTCTCTATTTTTTTTATTTTTACTTAGGTCTATTGTTTTACATTAACTTGATTTCCAAATGTATCCCACTCTTCCCCTACCTATTCCTGTGGCAAAGAATAAAAGAGGGAGAAAAGTAGTTCAAGAAAACTAACTAGTATATCAATCAGATCAAGTCAACAAAGCATTTCATGTTCTACTATGTCAGACACTAAGCACTAGATGCAAAGGAAACCTCCTCTCTACCCCGCAAAAAAGTAAAGACTCTTCAGGAGATAACAATCTAAATAACTGAAAGCATGTGCAATGTTTCATGTCCACAGTCTTCTATGTTTACAACAAGGAGAAAGGGGTAAATTTTCTCATCTATTCATTAGTGATAAGAGTCATTAAAATTGTATAGTGAATTCTTTTGTTCTTTCGACTTATATTGTTGTAGTAATTGTGCATACTGTTTTCTTAGTCAGCTTCCTTCACTTTGCATCTGTTTGAATGTCATCCCATGCTTCTCTGAATTCTTCATATTCATCATTTCTTTTGGTACAGAACTATTACATTCTGCTCACGTACCATCATTTTTTAGTCATTTTCCAATCAGTGGACATCTACTTTGTTTGCAATTCTTTGGCACTACAAAAAGTACAGTGATAAATGTTATGACACATATGGAAAGCTGACAGAAGCAAACAAGCATTTGCTCATTTTTTGCTTCAGCATCAGCTATTTGCTAGGCTCTGTGCTAAGCACTTGGTAAATCTTGCCTTACTGAATCCTTGCAATAACTGGCAGTTAAATGCCAGTATTGTAGTTGATGGCAGGCAGGCAGAGGTTAGGTGACTTTGCTAGGGTTGCACACCCAGTTGGAACCAGAGTCTCAATTTGAACTCAGGGTCTTCCCAACTCCAGACCCCGTGTTTAATCTACTACACCACTTTTTGTGTTTGCTGACAGGAAACTCGCTAATAATGACACTTGGTGTCACATACCCAAATTGCACTTCTTGGCTTTGAAGTGAGCTGTCACTGAGAAGTTCAAAGACCATAGATATGGAGTTCAAATTCAAGTTAGACGCTGCCTGCCAGAGGACAGGTAGCAGACCTAGAAAACAATGAGTTCAGCATACAGTTTCATTAAAGATACATTCAAATGGATATAGATGCTCATTTTCATAAGTCAGAAGATGTCAAAGTTATGTTGACATCCTACATAAGTAAAGGCTATCTGTGATACCCAAGGAACAAGGCCCCAATCAGACAGAAATTTAGGATTTCCACAGGAAGGTGAACCACCAATGCATGTGAACTTTTTGCATCAAAACACTCCTCTTTGATAGGTGAAGGGAATACAAATGGATATATATACATACATACATACATATATATATATATACTTACACATATGTCTATATAGGAGGCTATATATGCATATGAATACATATCTGAGCATGTGTATGTATATATGGGTATATAGAGGGCATAGGATCAATTGAATATGAAGGGATGATACTTTAAAAGGCAAATTCTAAGGTAGGAGAGGACTAGAATGAGAGGAGACAGGGAGAGACAAAATGGGGTGAATCATCCCGTGTAGAAGAGGCAAGGGATAACTGTTACAACTTTACTTTCATTTACTCTCATTGAATCTGGTTTAGGGAAGAAATGGCATAAACGCTAAACTGGGCATCATGCCACACAAGAGAGTA
>JAQQSW010005681.1:0-14128 GCA_028646575.1 Pseudocheirus occidentalis | reverse complement strand
ATGCTTTATTCACTGTACCACCTAGCCATCCCAAAATAATCTCTTTACTGGTTCCTTTGAATTCAGTCTCACCTTTTTCTAATCTATATTTTGCACAGCTACAAATCAATGCTCCTAAAATTCAGGTCCAGTTGTGCCATTGCCCTGAAGAAGCTCCTATTGCATCTAGGATTAAACACAAACTCTCCTGCTAGGTTTTAAAACTGTCCTCCACTTGGCTCCAACCTTGCTTTTCCAGGCTAATTCCACATTGCTCCCTACCATACAGTCTATGTTTCATTCAAACTGTCATGCTTGTTCTTCTGTGTGGGGAATTCTATCTCCCTCCTCCATGGCTTTGCACAAGCTGTCCCTAGATACTTGAAATGCTCTTTCTCCTCTCTTCAGTCTCTTGGAAGCACAGGAGATACAAATAGAAAATAAAGTGTTTTTTTTCAAGGAACTCATATTCTCTTTTAACAAAATTATTTATTTATTTTTAGTTTTCAATATTTACTTCCATAAGATTTTGAGTTTTAAATTTACTCCTCTTCCCTCTTCTGCCCCTTCTTCAAGATGGTATGCAATCTGATATAGGCTCTACATATACATTCATATGAAACATTTTCACATGAGTCATGTTGTAAAGAAGAATTAGAACCAATGGGAGGAACCACAAGAAAAAAGAAACAAAACAAAACAACAACCAAAAAGAGAGCAAACAGCATGCTTCCATCTGCATTTAGACTCCAAAGTTATGTCTCTGAATGTGGATAGCATTTAAGGAACTTGTAGTCTAATGAGGGAAACACAATACAGGAAATTTTAGTGGCAATTCAGATGGAAAAGTCCAGCATTAAAAGAATATGTATGTGTACACACACACATGCACATGACACACACACAGACACATGTATATAAATATATGTGGTAATTCATCTTTGATATAATTTTAAGGTTTAGCTCAAGTACTACCATACGTAAGATATTTCTCCTGATCCCTCCAGTTGTTAGTGTATCCCTCCCATTCCTTCACATTTATTTTACATATATTTTGCCTTTAGTTATCTGTTTATATATTGTTTCCTCTAAGTTAAATGTAAGCTTTTTGAAGGCAAGGATGATTTCATTTCAGCATATGGACACCTAATGAATTTTTGTTGAAATGAACATTTCCAACTACCTCTAATACCTGTAAAATGACTCTAAAGAAATTTTAGAGCTACAGAACCCACAAAGTGACAGAGAGAAACAAATATCCAGCTGAAGGCAGCCTGGCAGGCCAACAGGAAGGGTCTATTGTGCTGGGCTGGGAGTGAAGAACAGTCCCACAAGAGCCACACGGGCCCAGACCAGCCAGAGCAGACTTCATGTGAGTGAATCACTGGCAGCTCTGGCAGGTTCCAGACTTCTCAACCTATAAATGCCAAAGAGAAAGTAAAAGGTCAGTGAGAGAACTCTGTTGGAACTGAGTGAGAGAAGAGCCTCGTTAGGCCCCTGCACCTGGTGTAATAGAAGTGCCAGTGGCTGCAACTGCTGCTGCTACAGCTTCTGGTTCTAGGCCTATGGACTGTAGGGGGGGAAAATGACTGTCCAGAAGGCATTTGAAGGAATCTCTCTGCTGGCACTAGGGCAGGATTCTCATGCTTTGCCCTGCTTGGATCTGGGTCATAGTCTTGGGAGGTGGTCCTAGGGTGAGGAGTGCTAGTGTGGCAGAGCTTGTTAAGGCTGTGGAGAGGCAATCCTCCTCACAGTTCTGAGGCAGGTGCCTGGAAAAAAACTCTGACAACAACTGTGAAACACCTCAGAAATTTGGGACATAGCTCTCTCCACTCTGGAAACAGAGTTCTATCATGGCAAAGAGCTCAAAAGTCAAGTAATTGACTGGCAAGATGAGTAAACAGAGGAAGAAAAATCAGACTATAGAATATTTTTAGGGGGACAAAGAAGATCAAAATATAGAACCAGAAGATGACAACAAAGTCAAAACTCCTTCATCAAAAGCCTCCAAGAAAAATATGAATTGGTCACAGGCCATAGAGGAGCTCAGCTCAAGATGGATTTTGAAAACCAGGTAAGAGAAGTGGAGGAAAAATTAGGAAAAGAAATGAGAATGATGCAAGAAAATAATGAAAAATGAGTCAACAGCCTGACTGCAGAAAATAACACCTTAAAAAATATATTAACTCAAATTGCAAGAGAGGCCCAAAAAGCCACAGAGGAGAAGAATGCCTTAAAAAGCAGAATTGGCTAGATGGAAAAGAAATTTCAAAAGCTCACTGAAGAGAATAATTCCTTCAAAATTAGATTGGAGCAAATGGAAGCTAATGACTTTATGAGAAATCAAGATACTAAAAAACAGATCCAAACAAATGAGAAAAGTAGAAGGCAATAAGAAATATTTCATTGGAAAAACCACTGACCTGGAAAACAGATCCAGGAGAGATGATTTTAAAATTATTGGACTACCTGAAAGCCATGATAAAAAAAATAGCCTAAGACATCACCTTTCAAGAAATTCTCAAGGAAGATTGCCCTGATAGTCTAGAACCAGAGGGCAAAATAGAAATTAAAAGAATTCACTAATCACCTTTTTAAAAAGATCCCAAAGATGAAATGAGTATTTCCATCCTTTATTAGGGACATCTTCAACACTAGAATAGAGACCATCCCAAAGGTGGCAGTAAGGATACAGGAGAGTGTGGAGGACAGACCCCCTACATTTGCTATAGACACTCTAATAACTTTTATTGCTAATCTCCACCCTGCAAAACACTTGGTACAGTTGTTAGTGGTCAGTGTGGACTGTGGAGTTGCTGACCATAGTTAAAATTAGAATAACTGTGAATTAATTAAATGCATTTTGTCAGAGCCAAGAGACCAGAATTTCAAATGAGATGATATATGTGAAGCTTTTTGCAAGTCTTAAAGTACATATAAATGTTAGTCATTAGCTAGTTTGGTTTTCTGCTTTTTTTCTTCCTACCACTGGATAAACTTAGTAATTGGAAGAGAACTGTAACCAGGCAGGAAACTATAGAATATATGAACATATTGAGTACCTTCTATCTTCACTGCTTCAGAAATGGTTCTATATGAAAATTCTATCTTCTAAGAAAAGTTTTCTGGTACACGAAAATGATGGGAAGATCATTCCCTTAATCATCAAATATACTGTAATACTTTAATAATCCATTATTTTAGGGGGGCATGGGTGCCCCCACCAATGGTGCAGATAGCAGCTCCTTCAGGTAGATAACCTTTTAAAAATGCTGTAATCAAATTTAATCAACCTGTAGCTAACCTCATTATGTGCTCCACTGAAATTAAATAAGTTAGCACTCCAAATACAGCTATATAGTGTTATTATTAAAACTAGTTGAAGGAGGAAAAAGGATGATCAACTTCTCAATAGCTTAACAATGACTAAATTCTCTCCTTCAGAGTTTCTTTGTTACAAGGGCTATTACAGACAAAGAATTCATCATATCACCATACCTAACTAGGCTTATCCTCAGGGAGTAAATAGGTTTTTTTTTTGAGTCATACTTGAAACTTTTCCAGCATAGTATAGCCTGCCATAGAATAGTATAATTTAAGAAAGGGATGTGATTTTTTCAGTAGAAATTACATCAAAGATGCACTACTTGATCTATTTCTAGAGATAATTAGAAAAAAAGGAAAAGAACCTATATGTTCTAAAATGTTTATAGCAGCTCTCTTTGTGGTGGCAAAGAATTGGAAATTGTGGAGATGCTCATTAATTGGGGAATGGTTGAACAAATTGTGATATATGATTGTGATGGAATACTACTGTGCTATGAGAAATTATCTCAATGATTTTAGAAAAACATGGAAAGACTTACATGAAATAATATATAGCAAAATGAGCAGAACCAAGATAATATTGTTGATAGTAATAGTAATATTTCTTAAGAATGACTTTGAACAAATAAATTATTTTGACTATTATAAATACTCAAATTAAATATAAAGAACAGATGAAGAAAGCTGTAATTTGCATTCAGAGGAAGGACTGATAAATAGAGGTACATATAGAATAATTTGACATATATACATATTTGTGTCTAATGGTAGCTATCTCTAGGGTGTCAGGGAGGAAAGAAAAAAGAAATTTACATGATAATTTTCTTGTATATTTGAAAGGAAGAGCAGGTTGCACATAGTAGATTTGCAGTTTCATGTGAAATCATCTTTTTTATTATACTAGATCATGAAATGGCTTGTTTTATTCCATAAATTAAAAATAAAATTTAATAATGAAAAATAAAAGGTGCATTACCATATATATGTATGCATGTGTGTATGTGTGTATGTGTATTGTGTGCATGTATATGTATATGTGCATGTATCTTTGCTGTGCCATAAGTAAGTACCACTGGACTTTTCTATCTGAATTGCAGTTGTAACTGCCTGTGTTGTGTCCCTTCATTAGAATATAAGTTCCTTGAAAGAAGAAATGCTTTCTTTTCCATTCATGTCTCCTGTGGTTAACATAATGCTTCGAACACAGTTAGTACTTAATTTTTTTAAAATTCATTCATTCTTTCATTCATTCCTTCTTTCTTTTCTGGACCTTAATATAACCTGGATTCCATGGTGTGACATTGGAGTTGGACTCTACTGATTAATTCGGTGGTACAATGGAAGGAGCACTGGGCCAGGATTCAGAGAACCTGATTCAAAATATTGCATCTGATGCTACTCACGTCACATTGGGCAAAATCACTTAATTTTCTCATCTATAAAATGACTGGGTTGGACTAGATGGTCCTTGATTTCTCTTTCAGCTATATATCTATGATCTATAAAAATTTATCAATTATTGTAAGGGACCAATACAGAGGTGGGAAACCTGTGGCTCATGACCATCTAGGCCAGTGGTTCTCAACCTTCCTAATGCTGTGACCCTTTAACACTTGTATGTGGGTATATCTGCATGTGGGCAGACCTACCTGGATATGGATAGAGAAGCAGTTTCTCAATTCCTAAGACCATTGGAAATATGTGTTTTCCAATGGTCTTAAGAGACCCCTGTGACCCCTGTGAAAGATTTGTTCAACCCCCAATGGGGTCACAACCCACAGGTTGAGAACCTCTGTGCTAGGCCCTCAAGTGTGGCCCTTTGTAGTCAGTCAAAGGACCACACTTGAGGATCTAGAGGGCCACATGTGACCTCAAGGCTACAAGTTCCCCACTCTTGAACCAGCACGTCAGTAAAGAAGGAGAGGCTCTGTCTACTTTTCAGGACCAGTTTTATCAAATGTATTAGGGTCATTTATAAAAACTTTCTAGAAAATGTGAAAAAAAACCACACTAAGAAATATGTGTATGTATTTACTTTGTTGGTAGCATATTAAGTTTATAGTTTTGGAAGAAAAAGATGGAAATTTGGGAAAAGTCTAAATTATAATAATGTGAATAAGTAGCTTCTCTCTAACTCGTGTGATTAGAGGGACATGAACCCAATTTCACTGTAATTATGCTAGTGCAGAGTTGATTGGAAATATATAATAGTGTAAAGCTTACAACTTAGAAGTTTTGTTTTGAAATTTCATTTTTTTTACACATTTGCACAGTTGGACAAAAACAGTTAAAGAGGAAACACCCAGGTCCTGTTTAATCCAGGCAAATTTAATCAGGGAACATTTGTTGCCAGATCAACAGATGTTTTATTAAAAAAAATAACCTGAATATCAACATAGCCAAAAAACCCATGGCACATGTTTCCTTATGAAATGTCTGTGTATTCAAGTGTTTTCTCATAGATTGTATCTGTATACAGTCCATCCCCATCTGTGCGTGCTAATCATAAACTGTGCTTGGATCCAGCAGGATCTATTTATTTCCAAAATAACTGTGTCTTGATCAAATAGGATTCATGTGTGCATGTTGCATGGAGTAGACAAATGAGGCAGGATGTGGCTCTTTTCCCTGACTATGCCTTGATTCAATAGGATCCAGGCATTTTCCAGCTGAACAGCTGTGGCTTGGGGAGAATCCAGGTGTTTTTCTCACTGAATATTTGTGGGATTGGCAGGGTCCTGGGTATTTCCTTCTCTTTCTCTTGCCTGGAATTATCATAACTTACATGTATATTTCAGTGAATTTTTGCTTTATCCTGGGAAGCATGCAGCTTCATTTTCCTTCACAAAGAAAGCAATTATGCTTTGAAAATATTAAGTTGAGACTAAATGCTATCCTTTCTTCTACCAGTTTCATTTCTTCATAAAGTTTTCATAATGCTTGAATATCGTTATTGTGAAATACTGTTTTATGATGGAGACAATGAAATAATTACCTCTGTAAAGCTATCATCTCCAGAGAAATGAGGCTGTCCCTACCTGTTTTGAATATTCCATTGTAATAGAGATGGATGACACTTGATAAGCATGGTTGAATTTTACTAGGAAGGAAAGTAGGAAATAAGCATTTATTAAGCACCCACTATGTACCAAATGCTTTACAAATATTATCTTACTTCACCCTCACAAGAATCCCATGAGGTAAATAATTATCCCTATTTTGCTGTTGAAGAAACTGAGGCAGACAGTGTTACTTGCTTATTTGCTACACAGCTAGTAAGTATATAAGGCCAGATTTGAACCCAGGTATCCTGGAGTTCAGGCCCAAAGCTCTAGTAACTGTTCTATCTAGATGCCTCACTAGTTTCAAAACGAAATATTCCTGCTATTCTCCAATTAGAGACAAGATATAGTACTGTATATAATGTTGAACTTGGAGAACATCTGTAAAATAAAGGGCTTATAATATCACTTTAATAGTAATACATGAATTTACAAATTGCTTTTAATATTTACTAGTGATAGGAAAGTGCCATGTAAAATAAATTATTACCATTTTGGTTTCTATATCTTAGAAGGAATGAGGGAAAATTGGGACAAATTCAGAGAAATAAAACAAAATGATTAAATAGTCCAAAAATATGACCAATGACAAGAATGCAAAGAAATTCAGGGAGGCCAGCAATAGATTTATTCCTGAAAGGTATAATGCAGGTCATTTAATCCAAATATCTTATTTCAAAGATGAGAAAACATGTTTTCTTGAGTTGCTTGAGATCATACGTGTAGTAAATAGCAAAGCAATGATTTTTGACACGGGTTCTTTGGCTTGGAATTCTGTTCTCTGTCACCATACAGTTTCTTAGATTAAAGCAAAGGACTTGGGGGTGGCTAGGTGGCACAGTGAAAGAGCACCAGCCCTGGAGTCAGGAGTACCTGAGTTCGAATCCGGCCTCAGACACTTAACACAAAAAACTAGCCGTGTGACCCTTGGGCAAGTCACTTAACTCCAACTGCCCTCCAAAAAGCAAAAAAACAAACAAACAAACAAAAAAACAAAGGACTTTAGGAAGTTCAAGGCAATGATGTGGTGATTGAAATAAGTATTTTCCAAAGATAGAGCTAAAACACCCATTGTTGTTTAGTCATTTTTCAGTCATGTCCTACTCTTCATGAACCCCTTTTGTTTGTGTGTTTTCTTGGCAAAGGTACTGAAATGGTTTGCCGTGTCTTTCTCCAGATCATTTTATGGATGAGAAAACTGAAGGAAACAGGGTTAAAATTGCTTTGCCCAGGGTCACACAGCTAGTAACTGTCTGAGGCTGTATTTGAACTCTGACTCTAGACCTGTCATTCTATCCACCTAGCTGCCCAAAGAAACTCATTAGTAAAGACCTTTTTTGCCCAACTTGTTGTGCTACCTAATAATAATAATAATAGTCCACATCTAAATAGCACATTAATGTCTAAAAAGCACTTTCATAATAGCAACTCAGTACTGTAGGTAGAGCAAATATTACTGTCCCCATTTTATAGATGAGCAGAGTGAGACATAGTAAATAAGGTGAGGTGACCACTTGGGATCACAGAACTACGAAGAGTGAGAGTTTATACTTGAATTCAGTTCTTTTCATGTCGGGACCAGTGTTCTCTCCACTATACCATATTACTTTCTGATCCTGGTAGAAAAAGATCTTAAAATCAAGAAACTTGGGTTTGAGTCCAAATTCTAGTACTTACAGCTGACTTGTGTCAGCTTGAATGAATGAGTCATTTTCCATCTCTAGATGTCATTTACCTCTCTGTAAAGCAGGAGGGTTTGATTAGATATCTCTAAGGTCTCTTTCATCTGTAGCACTCTTTGATGCCTATAGCAGAAAGCTGTCTGGCTTTGTGGTTGCTCCTAAATGAGAGGAGAGTAGTTAGGCAAGTGAAAAGGGTGAACAGATAGGAGATAGTGGTTCAGATAGAAAGTAAGCATCTCGAGGGATTTGTAGGGTGTTCCAGAGGACTTGCACCTCCAGTGGCAGGACTTTCTGAGCCCTTTTCTGGGCTGTTCATCCACCTTAGGTATCCACCTGTTACCCAACTCTTGCCTGTGGCTCCAAGAAGCTCTAGCATGTGCTATACATATATACAACACATCCTGTTGAAACCATCTTGGCAGATGGGGAAGCCAGGTTGAGGATAACTGAAAATCATTAAACTTGTAGGTGAGTCTATCCCAAGCATGTGATGACTTACCCTAGTAGAATGGGTAGATGAGAGCAATTTGTTCCAATAGCCATGAAGGTGGCTGAAGCAGGCACAATGGAGTACTTAAAACTTGGCCAGACATTGGAGATGCCACTGAATCCTGGGTCATCACCAGTCATCCTGACTTTTGTCTTGCCACTGGACTTCAATGATTCTGGAAGAGAGAAGCTGGTAGTGGCAAAGAACTGAATATTATAGGGATCCCATCAACTGGGGAATTGATATCCAACTTGTGGCACATGGTTGTGATGTAATGCTACTGTGTTATAAGAAATAATGAGCTCAGTGATCTTAGAGGGGCATGGAAAGATTTGCACAAAATAATGAAGAGCAAAATGAGCAGAACCAAGAGAACATTGTATACAGTAATGGCAACATTTTTTTAAGAATAACTTTAAGCAACTAAGTGATTTTGACTATTATAAATATACAAATTAAAAATAAGGAACATATTAAGCAATATGCTATCTGCATTCAGGGAAAGAATGGATAAATAGAAGTATGTGTAGAATAATTTCACATACACACACATAGACACGCTTATTTGTGTCTAATGGTAGAATTCTGTGGAATGGGAGGGAGGGAAGAAGAAAAGTAAAAAGAAAAAAGAAATTTCAATTATAACTTCATTATATATTTAAAAGAAAACAAGTTGTATGCAACAGTTTTGCAGTTTCATGTGCAATAATCCTTTTTATTATACTATGTTATGGAAATGCTTGTTTTATTCTATAAATTAAAAATAAAATATTTTTAAAAATCCAATTCATGCTTGAGTCAACATATTACTCTATGATAATTTATTCATTATCTTTCATAATTAATCAATAAGCCAGACTCTTTGAAAATAAAGGACCAATAATAAGAGATATCTTGAGGACAGAGTCTGATTAATTTTTGTCTTTGTATCTCTGGTATTTAGCATTACACCTGGAAAGCTTAATAAATATGTAATGATTTGTTCCTTGCAGAGAATATTCGTACTAAGATGAGAGTACAATAACTAGTCAGGACCTGATCTTAAAATAAAACAAAAGCTGTACTATGGGCTTGCTGGCTTTACCCTCGCTTTTACTTTAGGGGGTTGTTTTTCTGGAAACATGACAACACATAGTTCTTCAAAATCTACTTACATAATGAACCATGTAATAATGAACTTCTACTATATCTGTATGGTTGTGGTTGTTGTTAAAAAAGGACATGAACCATTTCTCACCTCCTCAGAGAACCAGAGGACATAAGCTTAGATTATATCAAGGAGGTCAATTCCTGTAAAAGGTATTGAAGTTTTGCTGGTGGGAAAAAGGAGCAAGTAGTTGTGGGGATGCTGATCCTTATACTTTCAATGGTTCCATAACCTACCTAAGGTGAATGTTCCCTCCACTGGTACAGATTGCCTATGCTTCCTCCTCATATAATTCTTATGTATGTCTTGCCATATCAGGGGTGGGGAACCTGTGGCCTTGGGTTACATGCAGCCCTCTAGGTCCTCAAATGTGGCCCTTTGACTGAATCCAAACTTCACAGAACAAATCCTATCCCTGTCATAAACCCTTCCCAGACACTTCCCTCAACTGAAAGAGTGGGGACTCTCAGGGGAGAGGTGTACTCTACTCTTCGGCCATTTAAAAAAATAAAAGGAGGAAGAGGTTATGGAAAAACCACCACTTGTCTTAGTCAGTTAAGGCCTCCAGGACGGGAGTTGGACTTGATTACTTTTTGAGATCCCTTTAAAGTCTGGGTTTTTGATTTTATGATTCTGAGGACATAAAATCCTTTGTAGAAATGCAGTAAATGTTAACTGATATTGAAGTGAAATGACAAAACAGTTTCCCAGTCTATAGATCTCCAAAGACTGATTTGCTCCAATTATTCCATGAAAGACAGGTGACAGAAGCAATGAAAACACTCGGACGGATCTTCTTTCTTTCCTTGTTTTAAGTTTTATTAGTTTCATTGATGTCTTTCATTTGTTTTTAAAAATAAGAGTCATTTACCATTTTAGCCTCCCTTTCCCCTTCATTCACTTCCGTCTCATAACAAAGAAAAACAGTTTATCAAAACTGACTGAAGAGGCAGCCATGTCTGAGAGGTAGCTTGGAACAATGGAAAGAACACTGGGTTTGCAGGTTCCAACTCCACCACTCATGACCTTTGTGGCCTTGAGGAAATTGTTTAACCTCCCCGGGCCTTGGCTTCCCTATCTATACAATAAGGGGTAAGGCCTTAGTTATTTCTGTGATAATCATTAATTATAATTATTATTTCTATTGTTAATTATTCCTATGATAGTGAATGCTTTTCTTATAAGTCCATCTCTACTGTACTAAGAGGATGGAAATGTGCCCATCTGTTGTCTGGGACCATACAGGACATTGAAAGTGACCAGAATTCATTAAGTACATCAGGGATTTTGGGTGGCACATGACCCAGTACCTTCTATTTTATCTTTTCTTTACCACTTGTGACAACTTTACCAGCTTAAGGCCGGGTTCCTGCCAAAAGGAGAACAGTATTCCCCAAGGGCCTCCAAAACTCCCAGGGGAGCCCAGGTTCTTTGGGCTAGCCCCAGGCAAAGCTTAGAATTAGCTTTCTTCATCTCTCCCTTACCTCCTATAGCCCTTCCCCACAGCCCTCCAGTATCAACAGTCTTCATCCTGTTTTCTGATGGGCTAAGGACCCCCACTTTTTGCACTCATTTAGAGCAATCTTTCCTCAAGTGTCCCATGCTCTAAAATTACTTTTTTTATTCTGCTTTTTCCTTAACAAGCTTCTCATTCCTTCAGTGGATTAATGTTTCTGGGACTTTTCTTTTTCTTTTTGACTTTCTTATGGAATCCCTGGATCAAAAGGTGTGAGTGAATATCTTATTTTCTAAAAATAATTCCAAATTGCTTCCAGAAAAGTTGAATTAATTCATAACTCCACTAACAGGGTATTAGTGTGCCTGTCTTTCCACAACCCTTCCATATTTTGTCATCTTTGACAATTTGCTAGGGGTGAGATGAAACCTCAGGGTTGTTGGATTTGCATTTTTCCTGTTATTAGTGATTTACAAACATTTCAGATGTTAATAGTTTGCAATTCTTTTTTTTAGAACTGCTGGTTCATATCATTTGAATGCATTGAGGGATGGCTCTTGGTCTTAATATTTATGTCAGTATTTGAGTAATAAAAGAGGATTCTAGCTAGTTTAAAATAGCTATTTTTTCTGCTATTGTGACAAAATGAAATGTAGAGTTGGGAGGTGATGGATATTTTGGGGGTGCTGGCCTTCCCATTTTTTATTTAGTCATATAGCATTATCTTTCTATCACAGGACAATTTACCCAACTTTTCCTTCCCACCTTGTGAGAATGAATACAACCATTCCCACAAAGCCAAGGCTGGTGGGTGCTTAATACCTTGACATACACTCCACCCCACCTGAACATATAGAGATAAGAACTTTGACACTCTGCTTTTGTAAGGCTGCTAACTCCTGTTCAAACATATCCTTTCCCACACACAAGAGCCACTGACCATTTCTTCTACTCTCCTAAAATGAGGTCCCCCTTCCATAACATTTTTCGGGCAAACTGGTGAGGGACTGAAGAAAAGGGCCAGAGACCTTGAATTGTAAAGGCTAGAATTGCAAAGCTTCGGTACTAATAGGAAAATGGATGCCAGAAGTGACTGTTTTCCATTCTTTTTCTAAACAGAACCATTTATTACAAAGAACATAGCAAAGGAAATAGTTAGCCCACAATGAATACTGTGGCTGTTCCCTTGCATACTGTTATGCTCAAGTAAATATTTAATAACAGTAAATGCTGTAAAATAAATTTCTGACACTTTCAGAATCCACATAGAATCTAGGTTAAAATTAGGAAGATCTTCTTGATGTGATGAAATGCCACCATCCATGCGAGCTAAAGGGTAGATGGTAGCATGATTTAATGGAAAGATCATTGAAGTAAGGGAGCCTGGAGAAGCATCTCAAGGTGTTCAATTGAGATGGTTAAGGAACATAAATACATGCCATATGGAGATTGATTGAAAAAACCAGGTATGTTTAACCTGGAAAATAAAATAAAAATTTGGGAGAAGGGAGAACTTGATAAGGTAGTAGGTTCCTCTTTGTTTGACATACTCAAACAAAACTGAGATAATACTTGTTCCATTGTAGAAAGGAGCCATATTTCAGTATAGAGATTAGACTAATGAATCTTTGAGCATTTATTAATCAATGAGCATCTATTAAACTTCTACACATGCCAGGTACTGAGATGTGTGTTGGGGACATAAAGACAAAAGCAAGATGGGGGCTACCCTCAAAGAGCTTCTCAGCAGGAAACAATGTGCACATGTTTAAATAAATGCAAACTACAAACACAATAAATACAAAGTAATTTGGGGGTGGGGAATCAGAAAAGGCCCTATGTAGGTGGTGGGGCTAGATGTGAACTTCGAAGGGAGGTAAAGATTCTCTGAGGTGGAGGTGAGGAAGCAGTCTATGGGGAATGACCCATGCAAAGGCCCACAGATAGGAGATGAAGTGTTGTGTTTGAGGAACAGTCAGTAGTTCAGTTTGGTTGGACCACAGAGAGTAAAATGTAATAAAGTCTAATAAATCTAGAAAGGCAGGTTGGAAGGAGATTGTGAATGACTTTAACTGATAAGTAGGGGAGTTTGCATTTCAACCTTCACATCTTGATATTGGTGCATTAGGGCACTTTTGCAGGTCCAGGGAGGATGGATTTGAGAGACCAGAGGCAGAAAGACCAATTACAATGGCTCAGTTTAGAGATGATCAGTGCCTGAATGAGGGTGATAAAGGTGTGACTAGGGCGAAGAGGAAGAGGGTGGACAGTTTGCAAGAAACTTTTCAGAAAGATTTGATCAGACTTGGGCACTCATTGGATATGGGAGGTGAAAGGATGATTTTGAATTCCTTTTTGAACATCTTGAATTTGAGATGCCAATAAGGTATTTACTTGGAAATATCCAACAGGCAGCTGTAGATGTGGTTTGTAGAAAGGTTAGAGCTAGTCATATAGATCTGAGAGCTGTCTCCATAGACATGATTATTGATCCAATAGCAGCTGAAGTCACTGAGACAATGGATGAACTATAAAACATTAAGCACCTGCTGCATTCCAGATGCTGCTAATGGCTAGGAATACAAACATAAACAAGTCCTGCTCTCAAGAAGCTTATGTTCTAAAGGGAGGTAAGATGACATTATAGGGGCACTAAAAAGGAAATAGGTTGTGGACATGATGCCATGTTGTTGTTGTTTTTTAATTTATTTATCTTCTTGTTTACATCACTCATTTCCACAAGATTTTGAGTTATAAATTTTCTCCCCATCTTTCCCCTACCTACCACCTGAAAACAGCCATCCCACTGTATAGCCCCTCCTCCAGTCTGCTCTCTCCTTTGTCCTCCCTCATCACCCTTCTTACTTTCCGGTAGGGCAAGATGGGTCTCCGTACCACAGTGCTTGTATATTTTAATTCACAGCTCTATGTAGTTTAATAATAATATATTTATTTATTTATTTTAACATTTGATTATAGAACTTT
>JAQQSW010005680.1:0-14128 GCA_028646575.1 Pseudocheirus occidentalis | reverse complement strand
GGGGTGTTGCAAGTCCCCCCAGCTTTGGCTTTCTGAAAGTGCACCCCAGGACCACCACCCAAGACCTCGATCCAGATCCAGGCCACTCAATGCAAGAGCACTTGGCCCTGATCAATCAATTCAGCCCCGCTGCTGAGTCCACAGGCCAGGGGCTCTGAAGCAGCCTGGTGGGGGCCACTGGTGGATCCAGCAGTTCCCTTCCCCCACTGCTCCTCCTGGCCGCCCTGAGGTCTTGCCTGGCCAGCTGTGGTTTTGGGCTGGCTGGGTCTCTGCTCCGCTGCAGCACGAGCTGCCTCTCTCTGGTCCTGCTCCTCACGCCTTGCAGATGTGGAGGTGCTGGAGGCTGTAGAACCTCTGCAGGCTGGCTGGCTGTGGTGCTCGCTTGGCTCAGCTCCTTCCCACTGCCCCAGGCCTGGCTGCAGTCTTGGCTTCTGGCTGTTCCAGCCTTCACTTTGGAGGGCGCGCTGAGTCCCTGCTGCTGAGCTGCCTTCAGTGAGAGCTGTGTTCTCTGTATTTTTGTGTGAGTCTGAGAGTCCTAGACTTTCCTAGACTTTGTCTGGGCTCATATTTTATGGGTGTTTAGGGTGGCGGTGTGGGAGCTGCAGGACCTTGCTGCTTCTACGCCGCCAGCTTGGCTCCCAAAATAACCATTTCTACCACATTGAACTTCAATCCGCTCAAAAATAAACGTGGACCCCCAAGCTGCTTAATGAGCCAAAGCAAAAAAGCATTTATTAAGCCCCTATTATTTTGTTGTGCTGGGGATACAAAAAATAGTAACAGTCACTATGGTCAAGAAATTTATATTGTATTAGGCAAAACAACATAGATAAATATGTGCAGAATAGAACATCCCTTGCCCCACAATGTCCTTTCTCATCTCCTCCCCCAATCTTATCCCATCTTGAAGTGGTGGGGGCTTTGGGACTGAAGCATGAGAGAAGAAATGATCAAACACAGCTGTACAACTGAGGAACCGGGGGTAGAGAGAGGGGCACCAAGGCAACAATGCCAGAGTCAGTCAAGCTAGTCACTGAGTATGCTCACTCTTTTCTGTGAGGGGATAGTCAAAGAGAGAGATGGGCAGCGGTCAGGGCCAGTGACCAGAGAGATGAGACCAGAGAAAGTTCAAATCCTTATCTACCTCACGGAATGCCAGTTACTAAGTTCCATACCAGAGCCTAAGATCTCAAGGTCAGAGTTACTGCATCTCCATCTGATGACCAGCATGAGATAAATGATCAACTTCCTGTGAAAACTATTACTTTATACTCCTGTCCTTGCAAGGAAAGATTCAAATTGTATGTAAGGAAGTGCTGAGTTCAAATCAATCTTATGTCTCAGAGAAAACTTTAGGGTCTAGAACACTAGGTATGGAATCACTTGGCAGATGTTTGTTACTTATTATTCCTTTGTTATTTCATACTATTTACTTACTCATTAATGTTGTGCTAAGGGTAAAAACAACCATAAGCTGTATCCAAGCATATTTGTTTGCGTCTGGGGAGAGCCAATTCCATTATGTCAGAGTAATGTGACTAGAGTTCATAGAAACAGAGCGAATCCAAGAAGGAGGTGAGGTTCGCCATTGGAGAGAAGTTCTAGGGCTGGTTTATTATTGGGTAAATTGACAAATCCCCACAATGCTTGACAATAAGTTGGCGTTGCCCAGCAGAGGTACGCAGAACTACGGTTGTTTAGTTTCTGATAACCATAGAGAGTATGGAAACTTACTCAGTACTTCTGCCCAGTGGGGTATAAAGAAGACGACAAAGTGAACATAGAATCCCCCAGGTCCCAGATCTCCTTTGCTGAGTCTGGTGAACACCTGTCAGTGCCATCTTGTGACTAAAAATGTTAACAGTAAGTAGAAATAACAAAATTGAAATATAAATAAAATATATCCCATATATTTTAAATCAGCTCTTCTACTTCTGCAGTTAACAGACTCCTTTGTCATCTTTCCCTTTTTGTTGTTTACATCATCATAGTATCCCATATATCATCCCTCCCTTCCCTGAGAGTCATCTCATACGACAAATTACCTTTTTGAGAGGAAATTAAAGGGTGCCACTAAAGGATATTCACATGGGAAGAAGGAAATGTTTCTCTGTGTGTGTGTATGTGCGTGTGTGTGTGTGTGTGTGTGTGTGTGTGTGTGGTAAAAGACAGGGACCTCATAATGTATTTCATCGGGGGGGGGGGGAGAATTTACACATTAAGAGATCACCTCTAAGATGTATTGCATATTACAGTACTATGCCCTACTCCAGGACAGGGACCTTAAAGCTAAGGGCAGCCAGTACCCACTCTGGAAAAAGGACAAAGAACCAGAGATAGAAGTGGTGAATGATCCCCTTCCAGAATAACTTCTATTACATCATATTTCCATTTGACATTGCTTCCTTCATAAACTGATATTTCTAATGGTCAGGCATAGAAACCAAAAGAAGAGGCATGGAGTATGAGATGTAAATGCAGAAAGAGAGAAATGGGATAAGGAAGGGAGTTCAAAGTTAGCGTTCCAGATGCCTTGTCCTCGTTAGGGACATAAAGAAGAAATAAGTAATAATATAAGCCATAAATTGGAAAATAGAATGCAATAACAGGCTATAAGGGAAGATAAATAATGAGGACAAAGCAAAGGTAAACTTTTTGGTAAAGGTGACCTGAAAAAAATGTTAAATTGAGAGGCTGGGAGCAGATGAGAAGATTTTTTTAACTAAACATTTAAAATGCTGGGCAAGGAAAGAGAAGGGTCAAAAGAAGGGAACATATAGATAAATGAATTCGGAATGGTATAGAATGAAATACATATTCCTCAGAAACTCTTGGCACTGTTATAAAAATGGATCATGCATATGCCAGAGAATGATAAATTAATGTAAAAAAGCAGAATTACTAAATGCATCCTTTACAAATCATAATGCAATAAAAAGAGTATTTGATACAGGAAACACAAACGATACAGAGATATAATTACCTCCTGAATAATGAGTAGGTTTTAGAGAACAAATCATAAAAACTATCATAATTATGCCAAAGAAGAGTATAATGATAAGACAACATACCAAAATTTCTGGGATGCAACTAAGTAGTCCTCAGAAGGAAAACTTAAATCTTTGAAAACATATATTAACAAAATAATAAAAAGACAGAGAGTTAAGAAACTGTGTATACAATTTTTAAAAAACTTAATGTAAGCTATACCACCTTAATCCCAGGGAAAGTGGACTCAATCTTAAAGCAATTGCTACATTAAGGTTGTAAGCCTATTGATTGGTAACTGCCCTATAGGGATAGGGAAGGGAAGAGTTGGGAGAGGGCACAGTTCTGTTTTGGACACATTGATTTTAGGATGCCTATGGGACATAAAATGTCCAAGACACAACTGGTGATAAATGAAGAAATGAGGGCTGGATATATAGATCTGGGAATCACCTTCATATATATAATTAAAGTGATGAGAGTTAATGAAATCACCAGAATAGAATGGGTAAAAAAGGGGAACCAGGACAGATCCTTGGGTGGGGGTCACATAGTTAGTGGGTGTCACAAGAACAAAGAATCAATCTAATTATACATGATTCCCCTTCCTGAGCTCTACAATAAAATCCATCTTCTTTTGTTTCTCACACATAGCGCTCCATCTCCTCTCAATGCTTTGTCATTGACCATCTTCCATGCTTAGAATGCGCTCCTTCCTTACCTCTCCAAAAATTACTTAACTTCCAGACTCAAGTGCCACCTTCTGTATGAAGCCTTTCCTAATTCCACCAACTGATAGTGCTCTCCTTAAGCACCTTATATTTGTGCGTGTGTGTGTGTGTGTGTACATGCTGTAGCCCCCAATAAAATGTAAGCTCTTTAAGAATACCAAAACTTTCCATTTTGTCTTTTTGCTACCAGTGCCCAATATAGTGCTTGACACATAGCAGCTTGTTGATTGAGTAATTCTGGAAAGCAGTATACTATAATAAGTATAAGATATAAGTATAATTATACTATAATAAGTATAAGATGTCCAGCTCCTTCGCCTTAGAGATCTCACTGCTAGGTATATATACCACTGATTTCAAAGACAGACCAAAAGGTCCTATATTCACCGAGATATTCACAGCAGCCCTTTTTGTGGTGGCAATGAATTGGAAACTGAGCAGACTGTACACCAATAAATTGTACACCAATAAATTTCATGCAATAAATTTGCATGAAAGCAAAGGACTTATCAGACTATAAAAAATAATGACTAGGGAGAATTCAGAAAAACTTGGGAAAACTAAGAGAAGTGATAAGCAGAACTAGACAAAAGTGGTACGAGCATTAATGATAACAATGTAAATATAGAGGACGAGAAAATAAATAGAATGTTTTATAACTGTACTGACTAAGCTTGACCTCAAAAAATTATTGAGAAGATAAACGTGTTTCTCTTCACTGTAGGGAAGTATAGGTGTGAAACATTACATAAATTGTCTGACTTGGTTTATTGACCTACTGGTTTTGCCAAACTGCTTGCCCTCCACACCCATTTCAAAATCTGCTACAAGATATGGCTGTAATGGGAATGTGAATTTGAAGATCTTCCCTGCCCCTAAATAGACCTAGAGGGGAGTTTGAAGCTTCCCTGCTGTGAAGATAAACTCTGCCCCCTAATAGGTTGGATGTAGTCACATGGAGCCTGTGGGGGGAGGAGTTTGCTGAAGGGAAGCAGAGTCCACAGGAAGCTGGTTGTCAAAGCTAGCCAGACAGTGGGGGAGAGAGGAGGACCTCAGGCAAGGAATCAGATAGATTCATAGATACTGATCTTGTATTGGTTTGTGGCTGAAGGATGCTGTGGCTTTCAGGGTTATTGTGGCTTCTGAATATCTTTGGTATTATGATGGAATCGGCTTGCTGGTTTGGGGATTTGGTTTTCTGGTGTCCAAATAAATGCTTCGGTTCTATCCTCTATCTGGAGAGTCTGGTATATTTTGTGATCAAATGTCATGTGATACTTATAGTCATGGTCTTCATCATGATCATGGGCACTGTAAATATTGCATTGGTGCTACAATAGCTCACTAGATAAGGAAAGAAGGATGGCATATATTCAGAAATTAATGTGATATAAAAACAAAAGACATCTAAAAACAGAAACCCTTCAGGATACATCATCAAAGTGCATGGTCAGGCAAACCCAGCTCAGCTTCTTATCTCCTTTGTGAGGTGTGTTCAAACAAGAGCAGATTGGGAATTACAGAAGGAGTCCCCCTGATTCCCATTATTATACTTGCATGTGGTAAATATGGGTGACGGGGAGCAGAAGTTGTCTCACACAGAAACTCCACTTGGCAATGTGGCATTACTTTCCCAGTTTGTTCTGTGGAAGTTAGCTAAGCCTGAACAATTAGTAATTCTAATTTCATAAGGAAATCTAATGAGGGAGCTGCAGGAAAGAAAATTGAATTTGGAACGAGGGAATAAAACTATGTATTTCTTTATGTACAAGGTACTGTGTTAAACTGGAGATAAAAATATAAAAGCAAGACGATCCCTCATTTTGGATTGCTTTTTGAGCTCTTTTGCTTTTCAGAATATATTATTACATTCCTTCCTATGGTTTCTGGTGAATGCAATATAGAATGTGTAATTTAAATTTCTTCTCCTTATATATGAAGGTGTACAAATGGAATGGATAATAAGTTTACTAATCACCTATATTTGCTTGAGTTTCCTTATTATCTAGGAGAGTCTGAAATAACCTGGGAATCAAAATCAGCCAACAAGGAGCTGGAATGAGTGTTGCTCGAGTTTGAGGTAACAGTAATTCTTTGCAGTGTCCACTGGGTAAACCTGGAACACCTCCACTGTGCCAGCAACCACAGGGCCGGCTCAAACTGGTTCATACCAACCCCAAATGGGTAGAACTTACACAAATATCCTGGTTCTGAGTACTCTATATTTCTCTTCTTTCCCTGCCTCCCTTTGTTACAAAACCACACAAACAACTTGCTAAACCCCCAATCTTTATGTTTTTTGCAATTATTTTTTATTTCTGTATTTGTCGGCTTTCTAATTTTTTTCTCAAAATTTTATTTTAGACTCAAACACCGGAACACCAATATAGAATAGAGAAAAGAAACAAAGAAATCATAAACCTAAATAGTGAAGATTAAATACAAAGTTAGAAAGGAAAAAAGCATAAGGGAGGGTAGGTGGTACAGTGAATAGAGCACCAGCCCTAGAGCCCTGAGTTCAAATATGGTCTCACTTAACACTCACTAGTCGTGTGACCTTGGACAAGTCATTTAACCCCAATTGCCCTGCCTTCCTCCCTCCAAAAAGAAAAAAGAAAAAAAAAGCATATAGTGTGCATAGAAGAACATAAGAGAGGATTCAAAATATGTAACAATAAATTTTCATTTCAGGAAAGACTATATGATAAATAATACTCATTGTGTTAAGAATTGTTCATCTTTACTTTGCTGACTTGTGAGTTTTCTTTTGTTCTTACTGTGTACTTTTAAACTTTGTTCTTTTTTTCTGTCTCCCTAAACAACCCCCCACCTGAAGGCCACAATAAAGTTTAGATATTTCTCTATAGCTATAAATATATACATACCCTCCCACACTCCCCCTCTTTATCTTTAAAAAATTTATTTAATATTGTGTTTTTTCCCAGTTATGTGTAAAAAACAATTTTTAACATTAGTTTTTAAAATTTAGAGTTCCAGATGCTCTCCATCCCCCTTCCCCTAGCCATTGAGAAGGCAAGAGAGTCAATATAGGCTATACATGTGTAGTCATATAAATCATTACATAGACCAAAATTTTTTAAACCCTCAAGAAAAACAAAGTAATTAAAATATGCTTCAATCTGTGTTCAGACATCACTAGTTCTTTCTTTGGGGATGGACAGGAGTTTTCTTTATAAGTCCTTCAGAATTGTCTTGGATCATTGTATTGCTGAGAACAGCTAAGTCATTCACAGCTGATCATCTTACAATACTAATGTTATTTTGTACCCAGTGCTTTTCATGTTGCCTCAGCTCATGTAAGTCTTTCCAGGTTTTTCTGAGAGCATCCTGCTCACCATTCCTTATAGCACAATAGTATCCCATCATAATCACATAACACAATTTGTTCAGCCATTCCCCAATTGATGGGCATGCTCTCAATGTCCAATTCTTTGCTACCACAAAAAGAGCTGCTATAAATATTTTTGTATATAGGTCCTTTTCCTTTTTGTGTTTATTTCTGTTGGGATACGGATCTAGCAGTGGTATTGCTAGGTCAAAGGGTATGCACGATTTTATAGCCCTTTGGGCATAGTTCCAAATCACTTTTCAGAATCAATTCACAACAACAAAGCATTAATTTCTCATTTTTCCTACATCCTCACCAACATTTGTCATTTTCCCTTTCTGTCCTATTAGCCAATCTAATAGGTATAAAGTAGTATCTCAGAATTGCTTTAATTTGCATTCCTCCCATCAATAGTGAATTAGAACATTTTTATACGGCTATAGATAGCTTTGATTACTTCATTTGAAAACTATATCTTTTGATCATTTATCAATTTTGGAATGGCTCTTACTTTTATAAATTTGACTCAGTTATCTATATGTTTGAGAAATGAGGCCTTTATCAGAGAGAATTGCTTCAAATTTTTTTCACAATTACTATTGCTAACTGTATTTTCCTCCATCCTATTCCCTCCCCCATTTATTCTTTTCTCTCCTTTTCATCCCTTCTATCCTCAAAACATCCCCCCTCTGACTACTGCCTCCCCTCATCTGCCTTGCCTTCTATCACTATCCTTTCTCTCCTCCTCTTCTCCTCCTACTTTCCTGTAGGGTGAAATAGATTTGTACACAACTATGTGTGTCTGTTTTCCCTCTTTGAACCAATTCTTGTGAGAGTATGGCTCATTCATTTACCCTCATATCATTCCCTCCATGGTAAAAGCTTTTTCTTGCCTCTTTTGTGTGAGATAATTTACTCCATTCTACCTCTCCCTTTCCCTTTCTCCCAGTATCCTCTGTCACTCTTTATTTTTTTTTAGATATCATCCCTTCATATTCAACTCACACTTGTGCCCTCATGTACATATATAGATATAGATATACATATGTATATCTATATATGCATGTATGGCTATACTCCTTCTAACTTTCCTAATAAGAAGTTCCTATGAGTTACAAGTATCATCTTCCTATATAGGAATGCCAACAATTTAACTTTATTAAGTCCCTTGTGATTTCCCTTTTCTGTTGTTTCCCTTTTTATGCTTCTCTTGAGTCTTGCATTTGCAAGTCAAATTTTCTATTCAGGTCTGTTCTTTTCATTAAGAATGCTTGAAAGTCTTAGATTTCATTGAAGATACATTTTTTCCCCCTGAAGGAGTATACTCAGTTTTGCTGGGTAGGTGATTCTTGGTTGTAATCCTGTCTCCTTTGCCCTCTAGAATATCATATTCCAAGCTCTCCAGTCCTTTAATGTAGAAGCTGCTAAATCTTGTTATCCTGATTGTGGTTCCACAATACTTGAATTGTTTCTTTTTGTCTTCTTGCAATAACTTTTCCTTGACCTGTGAGCTCAGAAATTTGGCTATAATGTTCCTTTTTTTAACCTCTTTAAGGAGGTGATCAGTTGGATTCTTTCAATTTCTATTTTGCCCTCTGATTCTAGAATATCAAGGCATTTTTCCTTGATAATTTCTTTAAAGATCCTATCTAGGCTCTTTTTTTAAAAATATGGCTTTTAGGTAGTCCAATAATTTTTTAATGATCTCTCCTGAATCTTTTTTTCAGGTCAGTTGTTTTTTCAATGAGATATTTCACATTGTCTTCTATTTTTTTATTCTTTCAGTTTTATTTTTTTCTTCATTTCTCATAGTCATTAGCTTCCATTTGCTCAATTCTAAGTTTTAAGGAATTATTTTCTTCAGTGAGCTTTTTTCACCTTCTTTTCCATTTGGCCAATTCTACCTTTTAAAGGAGATTTTCTTCAGTGATTTTTTGTACCTCTTTTTCCATTTAGCAAATTCTGCTTTTTAAACTGCTGTTTTATTCAGTATTTTTTGTGTGTCTCATTTTCCAAGCTGTTGACTCTCTCTTGCATCACTCTCATTTCTCTTCCCAATTTCTCCTCTACTTTTCTTATTAACTTTCAAAATAGTTTTTGAGCTCTTCTAAGGTCTGAGACCAATTTGTATTTTTCTTGGAGGCTTTGGAGGTAAGAGCTTTGACTTTGTTGTCTTTTTCTTGAGTGTGCATTTTGACCTTCCTTGTCATCATAGTAATTTTCTATAGTTAGAGTTTTTCCATTGTTTGCTTATTTCCCCAGTCTATTTCTTGACTTTAACTCTTTGTTAAAGTAGGGCTGTGCTTCCAGAACATAGGGCACACTGTTCCAAGCTTTAGGGTTTTTTGCAGCTGTTTACAGATACTCCTAGGGACTTGTAAGTTTTCATTTCTTCCAGGGTGCTATAATCTAAGGAGAAGTATGCTTACTACTCTCCTGGCCTGAACTCTGGTCTGTGACCAACCACAAGCACTTTTTTCAGCTCTGGAACCATGAGAAGGTTCCCTGCTCCCCAGAGGCTACAAGTTCTGGTGTGCCTTGCCCTGGGACTGCCACCCAGAACTGCCACCTACATCCAAGTATGAGCAAAACAACAAGAGTCCTGCCTCTGTGCTAGAAAAGAGATCCCTGTAATCTCCTTCTGACCAGATAGTTGTTCAACCCCCTTACCATTTGTGGACCAAGAGCTCTGGAAGCAGCAGCTCATGCCGCTGCTTCAGTGGCTCCCACAGCCTGCTCCTGGTTTGCTGGAGCTGGGTCTGTACTGGTGCAGCCTAAGCTAGACTGTGTTCCACTCTCATCCAGGTGTGACAGACCTTTCCTGCTGAACTTCTATGTTGTTTTGGGCTGGAAAATTATTTCTCCTTGTCCTTTTGTGGGTTTGACTACTCCAGGAATTGTTTGATAGCATTATTTTAAGGGATTTGGAGGAGTTCGGGGGAGATCTCAGGTGAGTTGCTGCCTTTTCTTTGCCATTGTGGCTCCTCCCTCAACACCCAGTCTTTAGAGCAGCAGACTAGGTTCTACTATTTTGCACATGGGTGTATGCAAATAAATGGTTCCAGCTTTGCACTTGAACTATGCCTTCATTCCCTTTGTTCAGGCAGAAGTTGTGCCTCAATTAATCAAAATTGCCAATTAGCCAATGGTATTTCTTCTGGTGTTTTCCAGGATTTGTTCTTTATCATTAAGATTATTTAATTTAACCAAGATGTGCCTTGACATCTACAATATAAGATTTTTTTTCAGGCAATCTGTGTATTCCTTTGATCAGTGTTTTGTTTTCTGTATTCAAAAGTTCTAGGCAGTTTTTTTGTGTTATTTCTTACATTGTAGTATATTATTTTGAGAGTCCTGTACTCCTTACTTTGTCTCTATATATTTTGTCTTCAAAATCAATGTTTGGTTTCCATAGGGATCATATGTTCTTTTAATGTTATTGACATTTGCTTCTCTTCTTCTGGATTGTCTTTTTCTCTTATATGTCTGAAGTCTCAATCTTAAAAGAAAAAATATCTCAACTAAAATCCCATCTTTAATAGGGAGCCTCTCCCAGTCCCTCTTAATTCTAGTACCTTCTCTCTGCTGCCTATTTTTTTCATCCTGCATATAGCTTGTTTTTACATAACTGTGTGTATGTTGTCTTCCTCATTAGATTGTGAACTCCTTGAGGGCAGGGACTCTCTTTTGTCTTTCTCTGATCAGTGCTGCCTGGCATATAGTAAGTGCTTAATAAATGCTTGTTGACTGATTGTACATATAAAAAATTTGAAATGTCATGTATAATCTTTTTCCATTCTACTTTATATGTGGAAAATCTTTTATTTGCTATTTGTTAAGTTCAGAATAAAAAAGAAAAACTTTAAAAAAAAGAAATTTGCTAGCTTTTTGATTAGAGGTAAATCAATTTACCTCACTGAGCCTTAGTTTTCCCATCCGCTAAATGGGGTTAATAATACCTTACAACCTCCTAGGGTCATTTGATAATCAGATTTATATATGTGTGTATATATATATATATATATATATGGATGTGTGTATAACTTTATATCTTAAAGCTCTGTATAAATGTCAGCTGTGATGATAATGATCACATTGAGAAGGCCAAAAATATGGTAAAGGATCACTTCTCTCACTCCCATTTTCCCTGCTATTCATTACCCTTCAGATCCAGGGTACTCACCTGCAAAGAAGAAAGGAGGAAGCCTAAGTATGGCTGACAACTTACTCTCTTAGTGTGTTTGAATTAAGAAGCAAAGAACAGCAACTGAAAATACTAAGGATGTGTGAATTTACAATTAGGTCTACAAGACTGTGGACCTCTCTTCAAGAGCTATTTATGGTGCATCACTATTCCCAATGACTACTCACATCAATCCCCCCCCTTTTTTTTTTACTTTATTGACTTGTTTGTTTACTTTTAGTTTACAAGATTCAGTTACAGAATCACTTCAGTTTCAGATTTTCTACCCTCCCTTCTCCCCACCTCACCCCCATGGTGGCATATAATCATGTACGGGATCTGCAAACACTTTCACACACATCAATCCCTTTTTTCTGGATCCAGCTACCAGAAGCTCCCTGGGTACTTACAAAAAGAACAGTGCTGTTTACATTGGACTCCACCAATGGCATGTGAAGGAAGGACAAATGGCAAAGAGCCCAGTACTGCACATTATGACTCAAAGTATTCTCTACCTGGGCTCAAAAGAATGCCAGAAAAGCAGACTTTTCACTTTGTTTTAGATGGAGATGGTGTCTGACTGATCTTTTGTTTATAAACAAGGCTCAGGGGAGGATGGGCGTAGACACCCCAAAGCGGATAGAGTCATAGATTTTGAGTTGGAAAGGATCTTAGAAACCAAGTTCAACCACATTTTACAGAAGAGGAAACAGGGGCTCGGAGATAAAGGAATGCACCCAAGTTCACACAGGTAACATAATAGAGACAGAATTTGAACCCATGACATCTGACTTCCACTTCAATAGACTTTCCATTACACTTTATTGAGCAGAAGATAGAAAAAAAAAAAGACTGGCCTATCATTCTCTCCTTTGTGTCTGGATTTTTCCTTTTCAAGATAGAAAGGTGATAGATGGTAGAAAACCACCCTCCATTCAACACTTAAGACAGGGTCCATTAAGTAACTCACCGACTGAAGGGTAGGTTACACATAAAATAAGCCAGCCCAGGCTCTGCTGAGGCGAGGGGAAGCAGCACAATCCCAGCATATGGTGTTTAATGAATGCTTGAATAGCCTAGGGAGCTGGCTAGCAGGAAGGGGGGCAGCTACCCAAGGTGCTAATAAGTCCAAAGTGAATAATTCACATCCAGATAATCAGAAGATGATTGTAATTGTCCTTTTGCAGTTGCCTTTTCATTTAAAAATAAACTATATCCATTACAATTACTACAATATTGCTGGCTCGCAGTAACTAAAAATAATTAGTTTCCTTCAACAGTGGAATTTTAAAATGTGATGAAACTATTATTTTCTGGTTTGGGTTTGGAGGCCCTGGAGCTAATACATAATATGAAACAAAAAAAGGATCACTTTGCAAAAACTCACTAGGCTTTTTAAAAAAATAAAATCTGAGGGCAGCTAGGTAGCACAGTGAAGTGCCACTGGTCCTGGAGTCAGGAGGACCTGAGTTCAAATTTGGCACCAGACACTTGACACTTACTAGCTGTGTGATCTTGGGCCAGTCACTTAATCCCAATTGCCTTGCTTCCAAAAAAAAAAAAGAAAAAAAAATCTGGGCCTGGAGTCAGGAAGAAGACCTGTGTCTAAATCTAACCTCAGACACTTACTGACTATGTGTGACCCTGGGCAAGTCATCTAACTTCTGTCTCTTTCAGTTTTGTTATTGGTAACTTGGAGATAACACCTACCTCTCAGGGTGGTTGTAAGAATAACATGAGATATTTGTAAAGCACTTTTCAAACCTTAAATTGCTATATAGTTGATAACTAATAATAATAATAATAATAAACTTATTGCTATCTTTTATTTTTACATCTCCTGAAGGTCCTCACATATCCCTCCCCAATCAGCTGAGTCATTCCTTATAGCAGAGATTTTTCTTAAGAAGAATAGAAAGTAAATCAGAAAAAAATGTATCAATACTTTAAAAATCTATAGGAAGATATTTTAAAAGCATCACACATTTGTTCCCAGGTACTGCATGATAAATAGCTATTTTAAGAGTATCTCAGATTGGGTGAAAATAGTTTGAAATTGACAAATCCCTCTTCCTTCCACTGAGACTAGAAAAGAAAGCAAAGATAAATATTTTTTGAAGGATTCTAAAGGCCAGTAGGCAGGTGAGATTTTTTTTAAACAAGTTGATTCTCCTCACCCTAAGAATCCATGGCAAAGACAAATAGTCTGGTGGTGTTTTTCTCTCTCAGCCTAAGGTTTAAAAATAATCTCCTTAGCTGGCTGGTTTAAAACAAATCCTAATAATAATGCAGCCACATTTATATCTTTCATGTTTTCTCTCTCCCCCCCCTTGAAATTCTTGTTGGTAAATGGGTACCTCTGGAGCCAAAGGGCTGTAAGACCTCCTATTCTATTCCTCCCCACCAAAGAGATTATTTTTTTAAGCCTTTCTCCCCTTTCTCACCAAGAAAAGGTAGAGGAGATCTGAGCTTCTGCTGGATTTCCGCCCAGACAATTGGAATCTTGGAGTCATGCTCCCCTAGGAATACTAAGAATAGTTCAGCCCCAAATTTGGGCACATATCATCTCCTCCTGGAGGGAGGCCATCTGAGTGGCATGTGGACTAAAATAATGCTAATACCTTCATCTGATACAGCCTATCCCTGTCAATGCTTATTGTCTGGGGTTGCCACGGGCAATGGAAACAGCTGTCACAACTGCATAAAACCAGTCTTTTAAGTGAAGAAGTTGGTATACCCCAATTAGCAGCTCACAAGTCTTCCCTTCCCTCCCAGCCCTGTGTATCAGCTTGACTTCTCAAGAGCCGGTTAAAATATACTTTATCCGGGTCTGGCTATCGCTCTTGGGCTGCGGCGCCGGCGGCCTAGGCCTTCTCC
>JAQQSW010005679.1:0-14128 GCA_028646575.1 Pseudocheirus occidentalis | reverse complement strand
CTGAATTTGAAGTTAAAGGATCTGAATGCGGGTCCCCGCCCTACTACTTAAATCATTTCAACCTTAGCAATAGTCACATAACCTCCTTGGACCTTTCTTTTATGTATAATACAAAGAGATTGAGCTGGATGGTAGCTCATTTTGCTCCAAGCTCTAAGTCCTTTGGTTCTATGACCTTAAGTGACAGAAAAACTATTACTTCATTAAGATAAATAGTCTATTGTCAGACAATGCTAATTGTTATAAAGTTCTTCCTTAGATCTTTCTCCCTTAACTTCTGATTGGAACTAGTTCTCTTTTCTGGCTGAAGAAGCCTAATTTCTCATCTTCATGACAGTCTGTCAAATGTTTAAAGACATTATTCATGTTGCTTCCAAGTCATACTCTTTAATAAAATTCCTGCCATTTTTAAGACTCTAAAACAATTGTTCACGATTCCTCTTTTACTTATTTTGCTTATCCATCTCTTGCAGCCATTTGCAGGGGGTGGATACCGTCTTGGGGCAGCCCCAGAGGAGGAGTCTGCCTATGTGGCAGGAGAGAGAAGACAATATTCTGGCCAAGACGTAAGTATCCTTCTCTCACTTCTGAAGGGACACCCCTCAATATGTTCTGTTTTTTAGTAAGAGGAGGCTGTCAACTACTTAGAGACTTCCACAGCAATGGAGTATGGGGAGGTTTTTCTAGAATTATGGAGCGAGAGCTAATAACTGACTATTAGTCTCCAAGGGCTTGTTTTAAACTTAATCAGGCTGAGTTGTTTGAGGCATAGGGTTGACAGATAAGGATGGGATGGATAGAAGAAAAGGGAATATTGAATGCATTTGCATGGAAGAAGCATAGGACAAGAGAATTCAATCAGTGAACGTTTATTAAGCACTTAGTATATGCCAGGTACAGAGCTAAGTGCTAGGGATACCAAGGCAGAAATGAAACAGTCTTGCCCTTAAGGAGTTTACAGTCTGACTGGGGGGACAGCACGTATATATGTAGAAATAGATACAAGGTGATTTGAGGGGAAGGCATTAACAGCAGTGGAAATCAAGAAGGGTTTCTTGTAGAAAGTAGCACTAGGCTGAACCTTGAAGGAAATTAGGGATTTGAAGAGCCCCGGGAGAAGAGGAAGTTCACTCCTGCCAGGCATAGGACACAGACAGCCTGTGCAAAGGCACATAGGTGAGAAATGGGACGTCATGGGGGACTAAATGGAAAAAGGCATGTTGTGTGTGAAGGCAGCCATGTGTGATTAGGCTGGAAAGGTAGATTCAGACCAAGTTATGAAAGACTTGAAATGCTAAATAGAGGAATTTTATTTGGTGCTATAGGTGATAGGGAGCCACTGGCGTTTATGACAGCTGAGTGGGGAATGGATTGCATTGATGAGAAACTTGAGACCAGGCGACCAATTTGGAGGCAGTAATTCAGGTGAAAGGAGATGAGGGCCTGAACAAAGGGGGTGGTGAGTAGTAGTGGAAAGAGATGGGCTGAGACATGGTGATAATAACTAGCATTTACATAGTGCTTTAAAGTTTGCGAAGTGCTTTACATGTATTATCTCATTTAATGGTCACAACTTCTCTGGGAGGAAAGTGCTGTTATTATTATACCCCATTTTACAGATGAGGAAACTGAGGCCCAGAAAGTTTAAATGACTTGCCCAGGATTACACAGCTAGTGTCTGGATTCAAACTCAGGTATTCCTGACTCAAATCCAACAGTGTGGTAAAGATGGGAACAATAACATTTAGCAAATGAGTAGAGCTGTGGGGTGAGTGTGAGTCAAGAGTGACACTAAGGTCATAAGCCTGGGTAAACAAAACAAGAATGGTGCCCTCAGCAGAAATAGGGAGGTTTGGAAGGGGACAGAGGTGGTAGAGTAACGAATTCAGTTTTGAACATGTTGTGCTTAAGATTCATACAAGACAACCAGTTTTGAAACGTCCAGTGGATAGTTGGTGATGCAAGATTGGTGAGGACTGAATATATAGATCTCGAGTCATCTCTGTATAGGTGATAAGTTAACCCCATAGGAACTTATGAGATCACTGAGGAAGGCTGTGTAGAGAAATAAGAACAGCCAAAACAAAGCCTTTATGGACACCCACGGATAGGAAGTGTAATATTGTTGATGACCCAACAAAAGAGAGGAGGGGTAAGAGAGATAGGAGGAAAACCCAAAACAGTCACAAAAAACTAAGGAGAAAAGAGTATCCAGCAGGAGATATCAAAAAGAATGAGGAAAAAAAGACCATCAGATGTGGCAGTTTTAAAATCTTTGATGACTTTGAAGAAGCCAATTTTGTTGGAGAATTGGGATTGCAGATGGTCATGTAATGAAATTCTTGAGGAAAGAGGGGAAGTGACCTGGGACTCAGTATATGGTTCCTAGTGTCATCTCTGCTTTTCCTTCATTATGTAATCCTTGGTGAGCCTTCATTTCTCTAACCCTCCATTTCCTCACATGAAAAATAAAAGGTTTAGGCTCAAGCAGTTGTGATTTTTTTAATGTGGTTTGTTTTTGTTTTTTGTTTTTTTGGAGAGGAGAAGGCTGGACAGTTGGGGTTAAGTAACTTGCCCAAGGTTACATGGCTAGTAAGTGTTAAGTGTCTGAGGCTAAATTTGAACTCGGGTTTTCCTGACTCCAGGGCCAGTGCACTATTCGTTGTGCCACCTAGCCATCCTGGCTCAAGCATTTCTAAGGACCCTTTCAGCTCTCTAGTTCTCTGAGTCTATAAAGGATAGTTGGGAGCTCCTGGTGAGGCAGAAAGAGAAGAGACTAGATGAAACCAGTGTCGGGCAGTGACAAACAGGGTGGCTGTGAAAGCACTGGGATAATTTTGGCAAATTGAGATTAAATTTCTAATATGGGAATTAGTCATTTGGATAAAGGAATTGGCTTACTGCTGAATTATTCTAAATGTGCTGATGTCATCTTATAATTCCAGGTGCATATAGTATTGAAGCTCTGGAAGAGTGGATTCAGCCTGGACAGTGGTGAGCTGAGAAGCTACCAGGACCCATCTAATGCCCAGTTTCTGGAGTCTATCCGCAGAGGGTAGGCAGCAGCAGCCTTTGTGCTGAGGGGTGGTGGTGGTGATGGAAATGCAACTCTTTTCCTTATGCATTCTTCCCCAAGGTAGTTCCACAGCCTTGTGCTTGTATAATCATTAGGGTTTTTCCTTAGGCGTCTTACACAAAGATGTATAAGGTCAGCCATTTCGATTTCTTCATAAATCCATCCCTGGGGCAATCCCTTTTTTTCCACCTAATTTATGTATATCTTTCTATGATCAAACTGACCAACGTCTAACATAATGCTTTACATGTTAGATTGGTTTATGGGTGACAAATCCCTTTGGAAGTTTGGATGAATTCTGATTGAACCAGTTACAAAAGGGATTATTTTTGATCGTACCTACCCACTTTGCCACCAAGCCATAGTCTGTTTCTTTGTAATAAAACTCCTTGAAGAGGTCAGCTACAATAGGTGTCTCCACTTTCTCTTTCTTTTTTTTTTTTGTCTTTTTTTTTTGTTCTTTTGCTTTTTGGAGGGGGGAGGGCAGGGCAGTTGGGGTTAAGTGACTTGCCTAAGGTCACACAGCTACTAAGTGTTAAGTGTCTGAGGCCAGATTTGAACTCGGGTCCCCCTGATTCCAGGGCCGGTGTTCTATTCGCTGTGCCACCTAACTGCTCTTCCTTTCACTTTTTTTTCTTAACCACTTACAACTTGCGTTCTGATTTTATCGTTCCACTGAAACTGCTGTCACCAAAGTTATCAATGATTTCTTAATTACCAAATCTAATAGCCTTTTCTTTTTAATCTTCATTCTTTTTGACATCTCTGCAGCCTTTGACATTGCTGATCACCCTCTCTTCAACATTCTCTTCTCTCTGGATTGTTATGACACCACTCTCTCCTGGGTCTCCTCCTCCCTGTCTTACTAGTCTTTTGCTCTCTCTGTTGCTGGCTCCTCATCCACATCATGCCCATAAGTATTCCTCAGGGTTCTTGTCCTGAGCTTTCTTCTCCTCTTCCTCTGTACTTCTTCACTTGGTGATCTCATTAGCTCCCGAAGATTTAATTATTATCTCTGTGCTGACAATTCTCAAATCCACCTATCCTTTCTCGAGTTCTCTTTTGACCTCTAATCTTGCATCTCCAACTGTCTTTCAGACATTTTGAACTAGATGTCCAGTAGACATCTTAAACAAAATATGTCCAAGACAGAACTATCTTTTCCCCAAACCCTCCCTCCCACCTTCCCTGTTACAGTAGAGGGAAACACCATCTTCCTAGTTCCTCAGGTTTGCAACCTAGGTGTCATCCATGATTCCTCATTGTCTTCACCCCATGTCCAGGCTGTTGCCAAGACCTATCGATTTTACCTTTGCAACATCTCCTGAATAGCTCCCTTCCCACCTCTGACACTGCCACCGCTCTAGTGCCCTTATCACTGCAAGCCTAGATTATTGAACACCTTCTTGATGGGTCTGCCTACCTCATGTCTCTACCCATTTTAATCCATCCTCCACTGAACCCCTCAAGAGATTTTCCTAAGCATGTCACCCCCCACTTCATTGTCCAAATAACCTCCCCCCTTTCATTCTCCAAATAAACTCCAGTGTCTCCCTATCACCTCCAGTATCAAATATAAAATACTCTGTGTGGTACTGAAAACCCTTCAAAATCTATCCACCTCCTCTTTCCAGTCTGCTTATACCTTACTCTCTACCATGTACTTTTCCATGTCATAACACTGGCCTCCTGGCTATTCCATGTCTTGGTTCTGGGCTTTTTTTTTTTATTGGCTGTTCCCTATGTCTGGAATGCTCTCCCTCTTCTGCTGCAAATACTGACCTCCCTGGCTTCCTTTAAGTCCCAACTAAAATCCTGTATTTTTACAAGATGCCCTTCCCAACCCTCTTAATTCTAGTGCTTTCCCTCTTAATCATTTCCTATTATTCTGTATAAAGCTTATTTGTAGGTATTTGTTTGCATGTTGTTGCCTGCTCCCCATTACATTAGCTTGGAGGCTCCTCGAGGACAGGGACTGTCTTTTGCCTTCTTTTATATTCTCAGCACTTAACACAGTATACGGCACATACCAGGGGTCTAATAAATACTTAGACTGGCTAAACTTATGTCTTGTCTATATTTAGAATCTAGCCCTCCTTTCCTCATCCCCCTTATCTCCCCTCCCACTACCATGAGTGGTCTTAGTAGAAGCAAGGTCACTGTACAAGACCTCTTGGTAATGTTAGAACTACAAGAGACCTTGGGATTGCTTGAGCAGAAGAGAGGTTAGCCTTAGTAAGGCCACTCCATCATGTGAGATGGGGAAAGGAGGAGAAAGTGGCAGAAGGTTCTGAATAGTAGGATATAAAAAGGTAGCTGACTGCAAATGGCCTCAATTTTTTCTATTTAAAGTCAGGTTTGAGGCAAGGAAAGTGGAGGGAGGTAGACAGGGTGCCATGAAAGAATTGTCTTGCAGCAGTAAGGGCCTATTTGAGATTATGTAATAGATTTGTAGTGGACCCAGTCGAAAAACCCAGTCATGTGGTTTTCTCCACGTTCAGCATGTGGGTAGAAACAAAGATGGCAAATAGTAGGAATGATCCCAAGCTGAGTCTTGACTGGGTGTAAATGGATGAGAAGAGGGGTAAGGATTTAAGAGAGGAGGACAGTATGGAATTGAGTTGGTTCACCAAGGAATCGACATAAGGAAAAGAGAGAGTGACTAGTATAGGGGAGATGATCTAGTAAAGAATTCAAGAGTTTGTAGGTCATGATGCAAACCAAGAATAGGCTTTTGTAAGAGAGATCAGAGGAAGAGGTGAAAAGCCAATAGGTTATGGTCAGGTAAGGGGATTTCAGCATTTTTAAAGATGGAGGTGGTACATTTGTGAATGCTGATGTTAAGATCAAGGGTGTGACCACCTTTGTGGTTCATGAGAAATGAATAGGGGCCACATCAGGGACACTGAATAAACAGAATAACAGTTCCTATTGGACCTTACATAGCACCTCACTAATGCATTTTTTGTGTAGTATTGTATATTATAGTTAGCTACAGTTTTGTTGTATGCGTTGAGTGTAAGATCCATGACAGCCAGAATTATCTAAATTTTGTACCTTCCCAAGCACCAATTCACTGTTTTACACACAATAGGTACTCAGTAATGTTTGTTGACCTGTAAATAACTTTCACCATTAGCTAAATCTCTTCTCCCCCTTATATCTGCACTGCCACTACTAATAATAGTTGCTTCCTTTTGAATCTCACTATTGCCTTTCTTTTCCAGTGAAGTACCTACAGAGCTACGAAGGTTATCACGTGGGGGACAGGTCAACTTGGACATGGAGGACCATCGAGATGAGGACTTTGTAAAGCCCAAAGGAACCTTCAAAGCATTCACTGGAGAGGGTCAGAAACTAGGCAGGTAAGAATAGTATCAGCAGAGATCAGAACTGTAACCAGTCTTCCATGCCAGCTAGGCCCTCCTTCAAGCATCAAAGATGGATCTTGAGTAAGCAAGCATTAGTCAAGGTTCAAAGTTCATACAAAAGTGTATTTTGATTGAATGATAAAATCCTAAAATTGGATGGGACCTTAACATTTGTATGGTCCAACTCTCTCCCTTCTCATTTACAGGTGGGGAAGCTGCAGCTTTAGAGGTTAAGTGATTTGTCCAGGCTCACAACCCCAGTAAGTGATGGAGCCAGAACTGAAACCTAGGTTCCCTGGTAGAAGGGCAAAGGCTGTTTAATTTTTTATCTTTGTAGTCCCAGCCTCTGATTCAAAGCCTAGTGCTCAGAAAGTGCTTGATAGATGCTTCTTATTGATTGACTATAGGCCTGTAACTTCCAGTATATCACACCCACCTTTACAAAATTTTTCATGATTCAAACAAAAGCATTCCTCCTGAGGAGAACATAACCAGCTGACATCTTCTTCACCACTCTCCACAGCCTTCTGAGACGCAGGTACACAGCAGCAATTCCCATCAGTGACTTCCATTCTCAATCCCTCTGCCCTCTGCCTCTTCCCATTAGCCATCATCACCTGGCTCCAGTGCAGGGCTGGCTCCACATAAGAACAGACCTGGGGGGCCAGAGAGGTACTGACTTTGTTACTTGATAGCCTTGTAGCCCCAGGCAAGTCACCTGACCTCTCTGGGCTTCAGGTGACTTCTCTTTTAGTAACGCCTTATATAGCATGCTTTTAATGTTTGGGAAGGAAAGAAATGGTGATTTCTCAGGTTTCTGCCACAGTTCAGAAGAATTTCTCATAAAAAGATGAGGCCTGTGAGTGAGTGAGTGTAGGGAGTTAAATGTCTGAGTATAATGGACTTTTTTAAAAAAATAACTTCTATATGTCATAGAAGGTTCTTTGCAAATATTAGATTAGGATCTTAGAGAACATTAAACATAATAGCAAGAAAGCACAGTTGAAAGTAATATGTATTTCAGCTTGAAGGGAAAAGAAGTCATTCAGGTAGTTTGTATTTTTCTCTAACTTAATTATTAGATATTTGCAGAGAGAGACTAAAAAAGCACTGAACCGTGAAAATTGTTCTTTCTTTCGTTCATGTAAGTTTCCTCCCTTTGAGCATAGCCCAGCTTTCTCATGGGTGAAAAGCTATCAGTACTAAGATAAACTACCCTTTTAGAGGAACAGCTAGCTCACTTTAGACAGCACCAAGCTGCTCGGTTGTTGTTTTTTTAATTAAATTATATGTTTATTTTTAGTTTACATCATTCATTTCAACAAGATGTTGAGTTACAAATTTTCTCCCTGTCTTTCCCCTACCCACCACCCCAAAACAGTGATCCCATTATATGCCCCCTCCCCCAGTCTGCTCTCTCCTATATCCTCCACCATCCTCGTCCCACTTTCCAGTAGGGCAGGATGGATCTCCTTACCTCACTGCCTATATATCTTATTTCTAAGTTGCATGTAAAATTAATAATAATAATAACATTTTTTTTAACGTTTGATTTTTAAAACTTTGGATTCCAGATTCTTTCCTTTCTTCCCTCATCACCCACCCTTACTAGGAAGATAAGCAGTTCAGTATAAGTTGTACATGTATAGCTACGCAAAACATTTCCATAGTGGATATATTGTGAAAGACTGACTAAATTTTCTCCATCCTGTCCCACCCCCCCCAACGTTGACCCTGTCCCTTTTCAAGAGTGTGTGCTTCTAACTACCCTTCTCCCAACCTGTCCTCCCCTCTGTCATCCCCCTTCTCATCCCCTTCCCCCCTACTCTTTTGTAGGGCAAGATACCCTGTTTAGTGTCCATGTCATTCCCTCCCTAAACTAAATTTAGTGAGAATAAGGTTGATCCATTCCCTTTTGCCTTCCTGTTCGTCCCCTCCACTGCAACAGTTTCCCCTTGCCTGTTCTATATGAGATAATTTACCCCCATTCTCTCTCCCTATCTCCTCTTCATTATATTCCCCTCTCATCTCTCAATTTCACCTTTTAAGTATCATCCCTTCCTATTCAATTGATCCTGTGCCCTCTGTCTATGTGTACCAGTACACATATACACACACTCACATATGTATTCATACACATATATACTCTCCTATATAGACATATGTACATATACATATATATATAGATATACACATCTATATTCCCTTCACCTATCCTCATACTGAGAAGTTTCATAAGTTACAGTTATCGTTTTTCCATGTAAGAATGTTAAGTAGTTCAACTTTGATAAGTTCCTTATGATTTCTTTTCCCTGTTTACCATCTCATGCTTCTCTTGCTTCTCGTATCTGAATGTGACATTTTCTGTTCAACTCTGGTTTTTTCATCAAGAAAGCTTGAAAGTCCTTTGTTTCATTGAATGACCATATTTTCCCCTGAAACATTATACTCAGTTTTGCTGTGTAGGTGACAAGCTGCTCTTGATTAAATGTACATAGCTATTGGTAGTTTAGCATGATACTGTTTTGCAAAGTAAAGAGGATTTTGAAAGTTGTGTACTGCTGGGAGCATTGCAATCTAAGACTGACACTTAAAACCCCAAATATATTCTTCTTTCCTGACCTCCCTTCTAGCCTCTAAAATTGATAGAATTATGATATTGATAAACTTCTAAGTGACTCAGTCCCAGACAAAAATTTCTGTGTCTGCGTGAGTAAAATGGAGTCCTAGGAAATAACCCCTTGGTGAATAATAAAAATTACTATTAGCTGGTTACTGTTCCTTCTTACCAATACAAGAGTGTAGACAAGTTTAGGAAGAGAATTATTGTGGGGTTTAAAGGAGTGCAGTGCCAGTGCTCAGTGGGAGCCACTTGGAAGCAACAGTCACTCAGTAATCACTGTAAATGAGAGAATCAGAATTCCACAGAGCCTGCCAGGTGACCCTAGCCCTCATTAATGTCCCTCTTATCCTAACTTACAGAATCCTAGGCTGCCTGAAGTGGAGGCACCTTAAAGGGTAAAAGTCTTAGACTAGAAGAGACCTTAGAACGTAAAAACTGATGAACAGATGACGTGAAGATAGAAGAGAACATAGAGATCATGTTTTGCAACTGAATCCTAAGTCAGATGAGGCAACAGACCCACAGAGATTTCTGTGACTCACCATAAGTAATAAGTTACAGAGCTGAGTTTCAAATGTAGGTCCTCTGGCTTCAGATTCATTGCTCTTTTTGCCATAATCAGAATATTAGAGCTGGGAAGAAGCCTTAGCTCATCAGTACTATTAGAAAAGTTAAGGGTCATCTAAGTTTAACCTCCCAGTGTTACAAAAGAGGCGGCAAGCTCAGAGAGGAGAAGGGACTTTCCCAGAGTCATACCTCCTTTGTAACAGTCTCTCCACTACACAGTTAGGAATTTCATCTGAATTGTCTCCCCAAGTAGATTAAAAGGTCCTTAAGGGCGGTGGCTATACCTTATGCTCATTTTGTATCACTTCAGTGCATAGCATGTAGTAGATGTCCAGTAAACATTTGCTGAATAGATAAAAGGCATCCACTAAATGCTATGTGATTGTCCACAGTTTCACAGGACTGCCTGTCATATTGTCTACTTTGCAGTACAAACAGGCAAAAAGTACTGTTCAAAGATGGTATGCCTAAGTAAATCACATTGACAGTTATAAATTACAAGTAAATATATATAAAGGGTTTTTGTTTTTTTTTTAAGATTTTATTCTTTCAAAGGTTGATAAAGGTCAGAACATAGGCATCTTTACCCTTTAGATACCCTTCACCTTTAAAAACCTTTAAGAATTTCAGTTTGGGGCAGCTAGGTGGCGCAAGTAAGAGAGCACTGGCCCTGGAGTCAGGAGGACCTGAGTTCAAATCCAGCCTCAGACACTTAACACTTACCATGTGACCTTGGGCAAGTCACTTAACCCCACTTGCCCTCCAAAAAGAAAAAAAAAAAGAATTTCAGTTCACTGAAACCAGCATTTCAGAAAGTCTATTGCAATAGCATTCTTTATTTAGAAGTAATTTTTTGCGAAGTGATAAAATAGTATCATAACGTCACGAATTTAGAGCTGAACCTTGGCTATCATTGACACCAACCTTCTCATTTTATGAATTAGGAAACTGAGGTCTGCAGACGTTTAACTGGCCCACAGTCACACAGGTATTAAGTGACAAGTCAAGCTACTGACACTCTCTTTCCTGACCTCCCTTTCTAGCCTGTGGTAATAAAATTGATAGAATTATGATAGTGATAGTGATAAGCTTCTAAGTGGCTATGTGCCAAGCACTGAAGATGTAAAAGACACAGTCCCTGCCTTCAGGAAGCTTATAGGTGACAACCTCGAAAGAACTTTATGAACAGCTATATGCAGACAAGATATATACATGATAAATTGGGGATAATCACAGACTGAAGGCATTGGCAGAGAGAAGGGCTTCTTTCAGAAGGTGAGATTTTAGCTGAGACTTGAAGGTAACCAGGAGGCAGAGATGAGGGTGAGCACTCCAGGCATGGAGGACAGCCATAGAAGACACCTGGAATTGGGAGGTGACAACAGCCAAAAAGCAAGGGTTGCTAAATTGTAGAGTCTGAGGAAGGAAATAAAGTGGAAGAAGAACAGAAAGGTAAGAAGTCTCCAGCGTGTGAAGTTTAAAAGCCAAACAAAGGATTTTCTGTTTGATTCTGGAAGTGATAGGGAACCACTGGAGACTATTGAAAGGGGGAGATAGCATGGTCAGACCTGCATTTTAGAAGTAATGGGTTAGAACTTGCACCTCTTCATCCATGTAGTGAGGTAAGGTCCATAGTCAGCATCATAGTAAGAAGTAAAGAACTTCAAAGCACCAGACTGAATCAGGAAACTTGACTTCTAGTTCTCAAACCACCCCATCACTGCTTCGTTTTATCATCTCAGGCAAGTCACTCGCTTTCTCTGGGCCTTACTCCCCCTTCTACAAATGAAAAGGTATAATAGAGGACTTCATGACTCTGTCTCCAACCCTTTGCCCCTTCAAGTCCTTTGACTTCTGGTTATTGGTTGGGATTAGTATTCTAGGTCCTGTGGGTGCTGTCCAGTTTGTGGAAGGGCCTGCAGCAGTTAAGTGTTTTGTCACCTTTCTCAGGAAAGAAGAGGAAGTAGAGAGAAATGTTAGTAGGCAGGCTTTTCCCCACCCCCACTCCACTTTGTTTTCACTGCTAATACTTAGTCATTAGCACACTGTGGTTAAAGTCAGACACAGTACACCCTATGGCCATTTGCAGTTGCAGGTGTTCTCAGTTAGGCCAGTTTGAAAATGATGACCCTTCAGAGAATTTATGGGCATGGGCTACCAAAAAATTCAAGAGGAGGACCTTATAATCTAATTGGGGGGCAAGACATGAGCAAGGTAATATATTAAAGTGCTACCTTGTACAACATGATAAGCACAAAATGAGTTAGAAAAGGAACACACACATCATGAGCTCAGGTCACTGGGAAGAATTTTCATGGACTTAGAATCTTAAGGGCCATTACAGTTCATTTGGTCCAAAGCTCCACCTGCCACAGTCTTCTTTAAAGCATCCTTAGCAAGTGGTCATCTAGGCCTTATTTAAAACCTCTTCAAGCCATTCTGCTGTTTGGTAGCTCTGACTACTAGGAAGTTTTTCTTATAGAATCAGTTTGGTATAGATCAAGAGCTGGTATCAGAGTCAGGAGGCCTGGATTCATGTCCTGCTTCTAACAACACATATTAGATATATGACCCCGGGCATGTTACTTAACCTCTAAAGTACCTTATGCATTTCTCCAGACTGAGTTATAGAGAAGGTTCCAGCCTTCCACAGCAGAGGGTGTAAAGGAGCTTCCTGTACAATCGAAGTCACAGATCTAGTCACTGACTCTGCCTAGTAAGCCAAAATCTTCCTGCCAATAATTTCCATCCATTTTGCCTGTGGAACATACAGAAAAGGTCTGATACTTCTTAAAGAGGCAGTGTGGTATAATGGAAAGAGTGCTAGACCTGTGGTTAAAACATCTGACATTGCTTACACCAAATGCTAGGCTGCTTACACCATACACTCTACATTCCAACCAAACTGGCTTATTTACTCTTCCCAGAACTGAGAGCTCCCGTTTCCTGCTTTTGCCTTTTTTACAAAGCATCCTCCATTGCTGGAATACACCACCTCCTCATCTCTGCCTTCTAATATCTCTAGCTTCCTGTGTTTGGATTAAATTGCATCCTAGCTTTGTGACTTTGAACATACTACTTCTTAGTTATGTCTGTAAATGGGGATAATACTTATACTTTATATCCTGCAGGGTTGTTGAAAACACTTTGTACAACTTAAAGCACTATAGAATTGTGAATTCCCTCTTAATAGCCCTTTGCATATTTAAAGACAAATCATGCCCCACCACCCACCCCCTGAGTCTTCTCTTCTCCAGGCTAAACTTAGATTTATATAGTACTTTAAGGTTTAATAATCATTTTCCTCTTAATAATCCTATGTAGTAAGCAGTGCAGATGTTATGATTCTCATCCTACAGATGAGGAAACAGACTTAAGAGTTTAAAATTTGCTTGTAGTCATATAGCTGATAAGTGTTGGATCTAAGACATTCTTAGTGTCTTCAGTAATGTGATATGACAAAGTGCAGCCTGTCAGAGTCTCACCTAAAATTTGATGCCTGGAAATAACAGCTCTTCAGGTGACATCTGACCAGTGCAGAGAGCCGTAGGACCATCACCCCCCCTCATTCTATACACTTTTGTTGTTACTCAATTATGTCTGACTCTTTGTGACCCCATTTAGAGTTTTCTTGGAAAAAATACTGGAGTGGTTTGCCATTTCCTTCTCCAGCTCATTTTGCAGGTAAGGAAACTGAGGCAAGCAAGGTAAAGTGATTTGCCCAGGGTTCCACAGCTAGTAAGTTTCTGAGGCTGGATTTACATCCCTGAAGATGAGTCTTCCAGGTGCCAGGCCAGACACATTATCCACTGCACCATCTGGTTACCTCTTCTGCGTGCTAGACTTCTGTTACTGTAGTCTAAAATTCAATTTGTGTTTTGTCTTTCTTTTCATACTTTTGTTCTCATTGAGCCTGCATGTCAATTAAAATCCCTTGTTCTTGACTTTATTGTGGAGGAGGGAGTTCAGCAAATGGAAGACAGACCAAATCTAGGCAAAAGTAAAAGTTTTTTTCCCCAGTGAGAAGGTACAGAAAGGACTGACTGAGCCAGGAGGTTATTGGAGGAGGGTGGGGGGATATGTTGGGTAAGGTGGGCCCAGAATATTAAAAGTCTTGTCTTCCAGGTAGCACCTTTATATTAGATGCCCTGGGATAAGATTCTTGAGAAGGAAAGTGACATCATAAAAGTAGTCACTGGTCATCTCTGGGTTTCAGTTTCCTCATCTAAAAAAAATAGGGTATTTTAGATTAGACAGACTGTTTTAACTTTTAATTTTCCAAGGCTCTTTCCAGTTCTGATGTTGAAGTTGAATACACATAAAATGAAAAATATGTAACCCTTCTTTTTTAAAAAAAAATTTTTAATTTATTTTCTTGATTACATCATTCATTTCCACAAGGTTTTGAGTTACAAATTTTCTTCCCTTCTTTCCCCTACCCCCAAGCCCAAAACAGTGATCCCACTGTAAAGACCTTCCCACAATCTGTTC